>JARWCS010362782.1:0-10559 GCA_034783895.1 Geukensia demissa | reverse complement strand
GTAAGAATACTTTGTTTTGATTTGCACTATTTTTGTTCTTAATCTGATTGGTTGATTTAGTATATTGACACCTAAAGGATGTATATTATCCTTTATATAAACGTTTTAGGGAACAAAAATTATAATAGACGTTAAAATACGGGGAAACACCCGCCCCCAAATACTAACATCTAAATTGTAACTGTACACCTTGAATGTCTTCAAATAAAAGTTTAACCACTAAATAACAGTCGATTTCAAACTTCTACAGGTCCCATTACGACCTTCAATAATGAACCGGAGTCCTTACCATAACGCCCCCAAAATTCAAAATGAGAAAATATTTATAAAACTAGACAATCGAATCAAACTATTGAAAAAATGGTGAACAAATAACAATAATGACTAATCAAATAACGACAACCACTGGACTACATGTTGTACATGGCTTGGGACAGGCACGGTCAAACAAATAAAGTACTTTTTATTAAACCGAAACTCTCTCTTTTCATTATTAACAAAATGTATGAATGTATGATATAAATTTTCAGCAAACTCTCTACAGTTTCGACTACAGACATGAATTTTCTTAACGTTCATGAAAGAGGCAAAGTTTCCTTTTAATCATGAGCATCAAAGTATAAAGTATATCTACGTGAATTTAAGGAAAAATTGAAGCTTATATATCTCAATGGGGACATTTAAAAATCCAACAAAATCTTAGTTTTGACAGAAATAAAGCTACGCCAGCATTAGCACCTCACTACTGATTAAGAATTAACAGTGGTATTTGTATACGTGATCTTTGCTACATTTGTTTGTATTTTGCTACAAAATTTAACAAATCTTATACACAATTTTTTCCAGGGAAATCTGACTCTATTTGCAAATTGAGCTGTATTTTGTAAAAAGAAAAGAGAATGATATATTTTTCTACTGAACAGTCATGTAATTGTCATTTAACAAAATCGTTTTTGCATTCGTTGAATGAGTATTAAATGAACCAAACACTTTCCATTATCGTTAAGTGACAGAGCGCACTTCCCAGTACGCTGGATAGAATTATCAGTTAGGAATATCACTGAAGGCAAATGACAAACAAGATAAAGATGATTGGTTAGGAGTATCACTGAAGACAAATGACATACAAGAGAGGAAAATAGGTTAGGAATACCACTGAAGTCAAAGGATGATTGGTTAGGAATATCACTGAAGACAAAGGACACACAAGGTAAGATGATTGGTTGGGAATATCACTGAAGACAAATGACAAACAAGAAAGAATAACCGGTTAGGAATATCACTGAAGACAAATGACATACAAGATAAGATGATTGCTTAGGTTTTTGTGACATTTAGTAAATGGAATTTGATTTGAAATAGCATTTTATGCCATGGAAGATCTCATTAACTCTTAACTGTTTTGGATGTAGTTTTTGAACGTTTCTGGTGTCATTAAAAATAGAAATGTTTATTTGTAAGAACAGTGCTTGGATTTCTTGCAAGGATATGTTGAATATCATGAGATTCTCATTCATTTAATTTCCTGAATCTAATACATTGGCACAGAAATGCTCGCCCTTTTACAGGTTAGTTTATTGTTGATTTTTATCTTATTGTAAATCAGATTTTAATCAGATTATCTTATTTCAACACATCAGTACTTTATGTAGTGAATCTACCCGTAGTTTAAGCCGTCATTTAAAGATTTGTTAAAATATGCTTCTCTCTTGGATCATTCATTGTAAGTTAAAGGAAATTATCCATTTTCCAAATGAACAAATGTATATTCATCTAGTTCTAACAACAATAAATCTAAATTTATAATATTAACTAAGTAAATTGTCACAAAAACTACAGGGTCAGGTCTGACTTGTGCCAATCCTTCACAAACTTTAATTGGAATCAGTTTCCGTAAATCTTATATGAAAAAAAAAATCACCAAGAAATTAAGATTTAGTCAAAAAGTTGCAAAATTAATGAAAAAGAAGGACATGGAACATGATTTTCTTCAATTACAAAAATAAATTATTTAAGCAGAAAAATATATTGAAAGAGTGGAAATGGAATAGAGTTTGGATATCAATTTAATGATCTACAAAAAGAGTAAATAAGTTTAAGAAAACATGCACCGTAATGTGTGTTTGAGGTAGTTTGTATATTCATCATTCAGACTCACTCTTTTATTAAAATTTTAAGGGTGGTTATAAAATACATCAAATAATATGCAAAATACTCTCTTTGTTCAATGTTAGATTACTAGGATAAAGTTTTGATTAAGTTTAGATTTATGAATCCAGCAGAAAATAAATGAGCATGTACCTATATTAATTTGGAGTTAACTACAATCGTATTTGTCACATGTATAACTTTCCGACGTTATGAAACATAACTTATTTCCTTCTCCATTCCTTTTTGTCCATTTCAACATTTACTTCTGGGTGTCTTTTCTCAATTTGCCAATTTTAGTGTCAAAATCACCCGAGACTAAAAAAATCTGTGGATATTTATTTACAGCTAATTTTAAACAGCTTTGTTCTCTTCCAAACATTTATTTTTTGCACAAATGTCTGAAAAACCTACAATAATAGCTTTAAATTATAAGTTTTAAATGTTCTTTAGAGAAGCAACATGTAAAAAGGCGGATAACTCGTACAACAGAAAAACAAGAAAAACTACCCCTTCGAACAGAAATCAATTTGACGTTTGCATATCCAACAGCTATATGTCTTGAAATTTTCTTCGAGGTTTGAAAACATTGATAGCCATCACCAATTTTAAATTCGCCCCGTCACGGAAGAAATTTCAGTTTTGAAATTTTGCCTTGGCAGTGCTGTCGACGGCCACAACGACTTCAGTACCAAAGTTAAGATTCGACAGACTGTTTGTTGAAACTATTTTGTGAAATTGCGGCGTAAAATATATGAAAAAAATTTTCGAAATTTAATGAAGCATGTCTTGGGTTAAGTATTATGTTAATATATTGAAATTTGTGTCGTTTTTGGCCCGAAAATTACGTTCATTTTCTGCGGTCACATGACGCCATTGTTGTCGATAGAATTAGGGTCAAACGGTGACCTGCTTTCCAGCTGAGTATAGATAACTTTGTTTGATAGTATGACGTCATCATTTATCCAGTGACGTCATATTTTACTTTCAAAACATGATTTTGATTAAAAAAAAAAAAAAAAAAAAAAAAAAAAAAACCGAAAACACGTTGCAATAAAAAAATCAAAATAATTTGAGCAATGATGGAATGAAGCAGTTTTGATTAACTTAGTCGGTCAAACAGCAAAATATTTTAAAAAGTGAGGCTGACAGAAATTTCTTATGGATTATAAGGTAATTTAAAAATATATTTCGGGACGCAATTCTCCTTTCTCTTATATAATTAAAGTTCTGACACAGTAAAGACCGATCAAATTATTAATTATAGCTCGAATAATTGTAAGGTGGTGAACTTATTCACCGTAATTTAATTAAAAATACAACAAATAAAGCACAAAAATGTCAAATGTCTGGCCTATAAGTGCATTCTTAACTTCAAGAAAACACCTTTAAAGAACCACAACCACGCTTTTGAGACACTTAAAAAGTTTTCCAGTGGTTTAATCGAGATGTTCTTTATGCTAACCAAACTATCATTTGTCTTTAAAAATAATCAAGGGATAACATAAATAAAACATGTACACACAAATAAGTAATATGCTTTTAAAATGTTTTAACAATTAAAATAGAAGAATTGCAGACAATATTTTTCTGTTCTCATGCTTAGGGTACAAACTGAATGTTTACTACCTTTGATTGATTGAATGCCAGCATATTTTGATTTTACATTCACAAGATCAATTTAAACTCTGTTCGATTTCTTTTAGCAAATGATTGTCAAAGTTAGAAAAATTTAACGTGTATCCAAGTCTAACAAACGCCTTGAGTTTTCTGTGAGTTACATCTTTACTTGTCATGAGATCATAGTTAATAACTGATATACGAGATGAATAGTCGGACATGAAAATGGACCAAATTTTGTTCCATTCTAAATTTTGGAAGTGGGATTCCTGAAAGTCTTGACTGAAGACAACAATAAACGACTGGCTGCTGCCAATATTTCTGTGGATCTGATCTACATGTATTCCACCACCAGTAAAATCCCTGGGAGGTAGACAGACTTTGAATCCCTGACTTTCTAAGTATTGGCATAAAACCTGGCCACACCACAGCCTGATAGTATCATTCTCGGCATTAAATGACAAATATGCGTCATAATGTATTATTCTTTCAAGCTTTTTTCTGGCAGAAAATTTTCTTTTGCGAAAATACAAGTAGACTTCATGTCTGAACTTATAGAAAAGCACCAAAATAATTAAACTAATCAACACTGTAACTACAAGTGATATATTTATACTATTAGATTTCTCAATGGAACATAAATACTTCTTCAAAAGCAGCGATAAATCCAATGACTGACTCTCTTTGTAACAGGTTATCACGTTTCGCTGGTACAAACATTGTCTTGCCTTGTATTGTTCCAACCATGTAGGAATCCATTGCATATCACAAGAGCACTCTCCTAACGTTACGTTTCCGATCCAAATAATGCAAGGATCCATTTGTTGTATGGTTCTTTTTAAATGAGCTATTTAATTGTGATGCTAAACCACAGAATCAATATTCTTCAATCTGAACACTTTATAATCTACAAGTACTATGTTATTGTACGATAAATCTATTGTAGTGGTTCTGTTCAGATATTCAAAATATTCAAATGTTGAGATTGAATTATGGCTAAGATAAATTTCTCTTCGTCTGGAACTACTGTCGGCATTGACGTTCGATCTGTCGTAGTGCAATTTACAACAACTCTTTTCTTTGACGGTTGTTTGAAACACTTGCATTTTGGTGGACATTTTTGACTCATAGAAATGTCGCATATTAAAAGATCAAAAGATTTAGGGTTTTCTCTAAATGTTCTTGCCCTATACCCTCTAACTGACAATGGATATTGACATTATAAACCAAGACCATCAAAGTTTTTTGAGGCGTGAGCAGCATATGGTATGTATACAAAAGCTCGACAGTCACAGTTCCATTAATAATGTTCGATATCCAATCCATAGTTATGTGTACCTCTCAATGCAGAGAAAATATCCGGAAACCCAAGTTCTGAAAGTGTGGTACAGTGCTGAAGTTGTTAGACTTCAGCTTAATTTTCCCTCCTCCTATTGGTTGATCTGGTAAGAAACCTGTCCAATTTAATTTATTAGTTACAATGGATATGGAATTCCGTGACAAGTCAATAAAATCGAAAAAATAACACAAAGCCAGGTTTGACACATCAATTGATTTCAGTTGGTTGTTATATAGATATATACGAGACAGACTTCTAGGTGTATATTTAAATGTTCCCGGTTCTATGTAAGTAATCATATTAAATGATAAACTAAGAAACCTTAAGTACGGTAGTTGGGAAAATGTTGAGGCAGACACATAATTAATACAATTATAATCCAGATAAAGTGTGTCCAAAATCTTCAAATAACTTAGATCTGTTATTTTTTCTAATTTGTGCTTTTCAATTTTGATCTTCACAAGGTTGGGGTATCTGCAAATATTTTCTGGAAATGAAGACATATTTCTATTATAACTGTCTAAACCATAATAATTAAAACGTTTTTCGGGCCTACTAATAATACTTCCGTGACCAAAACTGTCCGTGTATTTCAGGCTTAGCTGCTCAGTCAAGTTTTCATATTCAAGAAAATTCCAGAATGGTTTGGATCTCCTCGTGCAGCATATTGTTATAGGTTCTGTATAGAAATGCGGCCGAGTGCAAGCGTCCTCTTCAATACAGCAGTTTTTACAGTACAAGAATTGACTTGCAACACTCTCATGACTTCATTTGAAATATCCTGGTATATCTAAATTTTTAGATGTAGTAACTTCAGCTAATATGACAATATTTAGAAATAACTGTACCTGTAAAATGAAAACTAAGCAGTGAATTTGGATTACTAAGACAAGATAATAACATCAATTCTAAGTCTAGTGAAAACCCGAAAGTCTATTAAAGAATCAGACAAAAGGTGATTCCTCTTGTTATGTACATTAGCTTCAAGAAGCATAGTGGTAAATGATAAGGCATTAATGATATGATTTTCTCGGAAAGGGATGACTGCGATTTATGTCTTGGTCTCATTTTTTTAAAAATCAGAATCAACTGGATTTCCCCGATAAAAACCCCTTCTTCCCCGAAAGTCATAACTATGTTATATGTACAATCGCTTTCTTCAAGTAAGATGATTTAATACATTATTTGCAACCCCAGCAGACTGAACTCCTAAACAATAAAAAAACTTTATTTGGACTATTAGTTTTGATACTACACTATCGAATTTGGCAAAAATTTCAAGACTTGTCTAATCAAATTTAAATAACAGTTAAAAATTAGAAAAAACTAAATAATAGTGATAGGAAAGTTAAGGGTCTACATTGCCCAAACGTAAGTATGTTCGATTTGAAGTTTTGTCGTGATTCGTCCTGGTCTTGCTATCAAATTTGCCATGTTTCCGGCTTGTCCCGTTAGGTTTTCGTTTCTTACAATATGTACAAAAAACTACAGCAACAAGCAGGTAAATAGAAACGATAAGAAAAAAATATATAAGATTACGGCCCATGTGTAGTTGTAGTATGATATAGAAAAAGGGGGATATGATGTAAATATTCATGACACAAAAATCACATATATACTATTAAATTCAATGCAAAGGAACAGTGCTTTGATTGCTGTTCTTCATCTCAAAGTCACAGTGAGGCCTTCAACACGAAGTAAAAACTCGCACCTCACGGTACGTTCAAGACGGCCCCTAGCACCGGTTTGAGCGGAATTCTTTGCTAGATGTCGGCGACACTACTTCTGTGTGTTGAAGCACAGAAATGCGGGGTAAGGTCAACAAATTACAGATAAACACGGACAAAAAAATCTAACAAAATCTGTTGGACTGCGAAATTGAACTTTAACGGATTTCCCCAAAAAATGAACATCATTTTCACCTGCTTGATATGTAACAATATCTTAAAGTTTCGTATGATCGGATATAAACTTTTCGAGTTATAGTCCGGAAACAAATGTTGACTTCGGTACGTCATCATCATACCGTTGCAACCCGGCTGAAAAACAAAACAACACAGCAACAACCGTAACCTGCAGAGCTCATAAGAACCCTTTTAGTTGACACACGGTTTGTTGGGTGGGGTGAGGGTTGGAGCTACGGTTTCTGTGTTGCTGAGAACAGTTCTCTAATACAATTTGTCAACGAAGACATTTTGTCAGTATAATTAGTTGTTTTCAAATGGACATATAGGGGAATGTTATTTGTAATGCCAACTCGACCTGATTATTATTTATTCGGCCAAAATCTTTTTCCCTTTTCGAATCATTGATTCCCAAGCTGATAAATGGTGCACACTTAACAGTGAGTTTTCAGATCTCTAGTTATGAGTTTCTATGAGACGCAGTTCTCCTATATTATACATTGTTATTATTTAATGTGTAATCATTTTCTGTTTGGTCCATACCAGCAAGCAGTAATTTTAATACCAAGCACAAAAATGATAAAACAAATCAACACATCACAAACAATAAGGCGACATGTTTTTGACTTTCGGTTTGGGACGCTGTTAGTGCGATTTCTGTGTCGTAGAGTACAGTTTTCTTAATATTGTCAGCCACATTAGTGGTTTTCAAAAGGGTAGATTATTTTAAGGGACCAACTCGACCGTTATTTTTCGGCCCAAGTTGTGAAATGGCGGACATACATCAATAATTTTTCACAGATCTCCAGTAATGACTTTCTATGAGAACACACTTCTTTTGTGTTCTGTATTATAGTTTTTATATTGTGAACCTTTAATTTTAATGAAATTAAATTACACAGCAGATAACAGTAATTGTAAAATATTTACCATATTTGTCTGCACGAAATCAGCACCTTTCAAATGTTTTCGGTGATGAATAAAATTGAGATGAAAACAATGAAGTACATTACAAAAAATTTACAATCAAATTATTACAAATGTTGTTCTCAATTTGGATGTTAAATTGTCTGGTTGCTAGGTTAGAGGGGCGGTCCGCTCATAAGGAAAATGCTAGATGAAGGGGTGGCAGATGGGAGATAGGTTGGTGGGAGGTGATAAAAAAGAAAGTACTGGAAAATAACTTCCATGTAAAAAAAGGTAGATGCTCATTTTATATCTCCAATGTTCATAAATTGGATCAATTTGAGGTATTTGGGCTCATTTCGTAGTACAATGACATGTAAGACGGGCTAAAATGATCATTGCAACCTTCCAATTACGAGTGGTCAAGAAAAAAATCAAAGAAAACAAAAGCAGCAACCGACGAACCATAAAATCGAAAAGAGAGTCACCCAATTCGACTTAAGAGATTTGCAGCTCGGGGACTGGTGTTTTAGTCACGAGTGTGAGGAAATGGATACTGTCGGCACTTTTTGTCGGATCGGGGATGACAAAAAACTTTTCGAACATTTCCCTTTTTCATTTGTGCAGTACGTTTAAAAGCCTGACAGTTTGGCATGATTTTGAAATGAACTAATTAAAAATATTTACGGATCAAATTCTATGTTTACAGGTCCAGCATCAATTACAAACCGACTTAGTGACGCCACACGCTAATCGGAAACTATCGGCAATAATCAATAAAATTCTCACCATCGATGCCTTACAAGTAGGAGAGTTCTACAAGATGGCTATCAACATGTTATTTGAAGATTTCGATTTTTGCACATCCTTGTGCATTTTATGCAAGGACTTTTTGTATTAAAAGTTATTCATTTTTATTCACATAGGTATAATTTCTTATAGGAAGCCTGTTTATTACAAAGGTGGTCTTTCCCTTTAAATAACCCAGTTTCAAAAATTGCCAAACGAAATTTATCGTAAAGAAATTTTCTTGACTAAATCTCAAATCTATAATGATTGTACCCTTTCTCCATATTTGGATTTGAAAATTGAACAGAGTTGTTTATGCAATAAAATTTAAGATAAAAGGGACGATTCTTCTTTTCCAATAGTTAACTTTCCGTTTCTTGAGCGAGACGTGCCTTCAGTTCCTTCGTATGGGGTTTACCTTTCAGAACTAATTCGGTTTACACTTGTTTGCACCAAAGTTTCAATCGGCATGTTATTGGAAAAATTTTGCAGCAGGGATACTAATATCACAAACGTCTCAAGACATTTACAAAATTTAATAACCGTACCAGTAACAAAGATTTAATACAAAATTACGGCTGCAAATGTAAACTTAATGATCCTTTGAATCTCACGGTTCCGTTGAACAAACTTATGCACAAGGGGTACAAGTTCGACATTGTAATCATGACATCAAAACTGGTTTTGTTGGTACAGATATTCATAAAGTGATTGCATCATTACACAAAGATTGATTCATTTGGCATTCCATCCATTTTACTTTCTTTACGTTTATTGATAACACCGAATTAAATCGTCAGGCATACTGAGTTTAATCACATCTCGTGTTGACAGACTTGATGTTTTGTCATCAGGATTTTCACCCGGAGCTTGCTTTCAGTAACTGTGAGCATTCATTAGAGATTTATCGTCTTTTTGCACGTGTTTTTGTTAAGTATATTTATTGTAAATAAGGCACTCTTTAGTCGGACTGTTTTCCTGTGATTGCCGTGCAGTCTCCCTGATATTTTCACCTATATCGTTTTATTGCTTACACCATAATAGACCATTTTTGTAAAGATGATACAGTTTTGTTGCTGAATGTAGAAATAATTGATTTTAATAAACAGATTTATTTTGTTCAAATATTTATGGATAAAATCAATTATACATTTCTGAACTCATTGACATGTTTAAAGATTTTATCACAAATAAATAAATGCTATCTTATCTGATTTTTTGTGGTTTTAGCGCACATTATCTGACATAATTTATTATTATCTCAAGTTAATAAGATTAAAAAGTGAAATTATGTTTATATTGGCCTTTTATAATGTAAATCAAATAAGTGGGAAGATCAAGTGTAAAAATGGCGGCGCTATCGAAGTTATTGTTTTGTCTGGCAAACAGTAAATTAGGATATCGCTGTAAGTATACATTAAATATGTTAAGCCTAAAAGGTAGTTTATCACTTTGATAAGTTGCTTAAGTTGCATGAGGTCATTTAGTCTAACCTGTGTTCGTTTTTGTCTCAGTGTGCATTTCTTTACACACTAAAGAGGGATATTAAAAAACCAACGACGTCAACTGGATAATAATTACTGGCTGTGGAAAGTTCAAAAAGTATAAGGCGGGGGTAAACATGTTTGATAGCGCTCAACCCTCCATGTAACCTAGGACATAAGAGTGACAAAACGACATGAACCATTTTTTTTTATAAACCAACTCCATCAGATTCAACAATTAAAATCGATGAAAAATGCGCAGACAATTAAAAAATACAACAAGAGAAACAAGATATGCCGACATTGAAAACATAATGTTTCTGCAACTATTTTAAAATCCAGACACATTTGATAACATACCTAGTTCTC
>JARWCS010362770.1:0-18468 GCA_034783895.1 Geukensia demissa | reverse complement strand
CTTTGTTTACATGCAAGCGTCATGTCGGTAACTATGCACGATTTTGAAGAGTTCACCTCATGAATATTTAAAAGGGAAATAATTAGAGTGAAGTAGCTTTCGGCCTGTCAGGATGACCGCAAATAACAACTTCTCCTGTTGTGTTTCGTTTTTTGTCCTGTTCTCAGGATTACCGTGATTAACGACTTCTCGTGGTGTATTTCGTATTTGCTTGTTCTCAGGTTTACCATTTTTATTGTCTTCTCCTGTTGTGTTTCGTATTTGTTCTGTACTCAGCTTTAACATGTTTCTTGCCTTCTCCTGTTGTGTTTCGTATTTGCCTGTTCTCAGCTTTACCATGTTTATTGTCTTCTCCTGTTTTAATCGACGCTTCGGGTTTTCTTTGGTTATGTGAACCATAAAAATCGCTTCTTTAAACATCAAAGCCAAATAGGGAAAAACTTTAGAGGAAAAATCTTTACCGGAATTTTGAATCTTTGTTATGGAAAAATGTGAAATTTAAGAAAATGACACGTCTTTGATAAAAAAAGTTAAAGTTTATGTGTATCGAAAATTTAATGAAAGTCCCGGTATTAGACCCATAGGTGGGTGTTTGTATAAAATTTATGAAAACGGTTAAAAAGGGAGTTTTATTTATTTGATTAATAGTAATTCTAGTGATTAACTGAGATTAAAGCATGAACAAAATATTCCTAAAGACTATAATTTCCTGCTGATATTATATTAAAACCACTCCCATGGGTGTCTATATGCCAGAGATATTAATGATATTTAATTAATTACTTATATCCAGCGAACGTTATGGAAAGACCTGCATCATCTGTTAATCATAAGTTTTGTCACCAATTTGGTCTATATTGAGTATATTGAAACAGGTACATTCATGGTAAGTCGATTTTGATTCATTTTCAAAGGATTTGTTTACAAAAGTAACGAAATATGCTGTGATTGAATTGAATCAATCCGGACGTAGCACCAAAACAATTTAAATAGCATCATTCCATTCAAAGTCAATTACAGATAAAAAAAATTCCGTGCTGTAACTGAGCACTGCTATAAGTTGTGAGACAAAACTATTTTTTACCAGGACTGCTATGAATTCATTTATTTTCGTCGAATGTTTTACGGCTTTGTTTGTTTGTTTGGGGTTTAACGCCACTTTCAACAATATTTCAGTCATATCGCGGCGGTCAGTTTTACTGGTGGAGGAAGCCGGAGTACCCGGAGAGAACCATCGACCTTGGGCAGGTAACTGACAAACGTTATCACGTGCGATGCGAGTTTAACTCAACCCGTTTTTGTATGGTACAAAGTCAGGCGAGAACTCACGACGTATAGGTGATAGGCTACAGTGATCTGTACAGCTAAGTTTAAATCAACTACCTAGACCACTCGGCCACTCAGGCCCCAACTTAACAACGTAGACAAAACCCAAAGATAACAGAATACAAAGAAACTACATAGAAGCTAGCATATATGTTTATATATACGGCACAATGCTTTGAATTTTATTATGGTGGTTAAAAGGTGTTGGGTCTTAGTATTTAAAAAAAATACTGCAGAATATATATCACATCTTTTCTGGATTTTTCTTCATCAAACAAGCTAGGGGTCAAAAATTGGAAGATGTGTTCTTGTCAATTTTTACTTGATTTCCATAAGGCACGAAACAAGATCTATAAAAAGTAGTGGCTCCCTATTTTTTAAACATATTGCTGATAAAATACCAAAACAACATTTGTTTTTCTTTTTAAAACATTTTATAGGTGGAACTGCAGATATTACTGTTCACGTAAAACTTGATAACTTACAATTAAAGGAAGTCTGTAGGGCCTCTGGTTGCTGCTGTGGTGGCTGCACAGTGGATTGTGCTTTCCTTAAGCTATTAGAAGATTTAATAGGGAAAGAGGCAATGACAATTTTTCAGAAAGATTATCTTGAAGAGTATCTTGATATTTTAAGAGAATTTGAATGTAAAAAGCGAGCAATAACTACTGAGACATCAGGACTAGTGACAATGATGATTCCGTTTACAGCTATTAATTCGTTATGTACACAATATTTGCAGAAGGATTTCAAAACCACAATTGAATGTTCTAAATATTCATCGGATATAAAACTTCTCATGGATAAAATCCGCATTGCATCAGACACTTTCAAATCACTGTTTCAACCAACAATTAGGGCAATAATAGAGAAAATGTCAAAAGTTCTAACCAAGAAAAACACAGATAAAGTGTGCACCTTGATTCTTGTTGGTGGATTTTCGGAAAGCCAGTTAGTGTATCAATCTATAAAGGATGCTTTTCCGGAACATACTGTCATTCGCCCTATGGAGAGTAGCCTTGCTATATTAAAAGGAGCAGTTATATTTGGGCATCAGCCAAATGCTATTACTGAACGAATTTCAAAATATACTTATGGTGTGTCAAAAAGAAAATTATTTGATCCTGCAAAACATGACCATTCCCATTTAGAAATATGTGGTGGTATACCGAAATGCGCGAGACTTTTTCAATCTATTGTGAAACGCAATGAAGTTATACCTACAGGTAAAAGGGTAAAAATTAAAGCAAAAAGTCCCCCTGGAGAGGATGGCTTCTTCCGTTGTAAATTATATAAATCAAAAAAGGAAGATCCAGTTTATACAGACGAAGAAGGTTGTTCACTTTTAGGAACTATGTCCATGGCAAAAACGGAAAAAAATTCAGCAGTGACGATAACGGTTGAACTTATTTTTGGAGAAACTGAAATTGGAGTGTTAATGAAGGAATCAAAAACAAAAACAGTACGCACTGGTATAATCAAAATGATATGAAAATACAACAGGTATTTTTTAATTTGTTGTGTTACTTTGATTTTACATTAATAAATAAATATTAGATAAATAGCAAAAATCTGCACATTTCTCCGACGGAAATAACACTAGAAAAATGATTTTAAAATTCTAGACTCTATTTAGGTTTATGCCATACAATGAGCTAAATGTCAGGGAGATAGGAAAGGGGCAGACAGAATCGTTAATCAGAAGAAAGACGAGACCAACATGACCAAGGCTAACAAAATGAAACGAAGACAAACACACAACACTACACTGAAACCCAAAAATGTATATACATCAACCCAAAAAGCTAAGATGAGTTCAGGTGTTCCGAATGGGTAAGCAACACCTAGTGTTATCCATCGTGTTACTCATTAGTCAAAGCCGGTGTTAAGTTACAAACGATAAAGGAACTGATTTGCAGTTACGACATTCAGAAGACATCCATTTGTATTTCTGTCAATCGGTATATTAAAGAGGTTTTGAACACATAAGAATCTACAAGTTGAATAAGTCTATGAACACACATGAATTATCTTTCTTTAAAGTCGGAGACAAAGACAGTTATTTTTAAGCCTGGATAAATCCCCTAACAACATTAGGTTGGGTGTACCAAGAGGCACCAGTACAGAAAACGAATGATCAGACAACAGGGAAGATACTACAACGTCAATTTAAGAACGTGAACACGGCGGTTAAATACACATAGTGTACATGTAAAACTAAAAATAATATTGTATGCATTAAAATAAATCACTGCTCGGTGAAACACTTACGTGTTATTAACGATTCACATTCACATGGAAAACTAACATCTACCTCGACACCGCAACGACAGTTCCCTTAGAAATCGTAGGTTAGTTTGATCTTATTTTCAATAATCTACCAAAACCGAAGGACTATAGTCTGCCTTAACTCTGTCCAATTAAGTTAATGACACTTAATCCATTGGCAGGTATATATATGATCAAGAATGTGAGACAAGCTACTCTAGCATTGTGTAAATAAAATTATATTTAATATTCCAATGACTTTTATAATATATACAATCGAAATCTCTCTTCTCCTAAATAAGCGAACGTCTTGGTAGTGAAATGATTAGCGTGCACGACTCCATTGCGGACGTTCGTGGATTTCATCCCCAGCCAGGTCAATCCAAAGATATTAAAGCTGGAATTTATTTCATCTTATTAGCACGCAGCATTAAGGAGTAAAAGCATAGACTGGTCGGCCCAGGGTCAGAAAATTTTATCTTGGTTAAGTGGCATTGCTATCTGCAGGCTGAAGCTATCGTGACCTAGCACGTTAGAATTCGGCTCAGCGTGTGGGTCTAGTACAAAACAGGGTTCATTCATCATCACGCATTAATATGCTCTCGTCATGAATATGCATGAAATAATATCCTCTGGAAGTTAAACAGCATTCAATCAATCAACCTAAAACAGCATTAAAATTAAAATTTTAGATTGATACACTTAACACCGTGATTATCCATTCTAAACTAATCGTATGTTCATGTTTGTATTGTTAATAAAATTGTATGCGCAGTTTACGAAGGAATATACTTTAATCTGTAGTAAAATATTCCGTTTTAGGTTAACTAAAGTACTCTGAATAAAGTCATTGGGATAGGTGCGTTTATTGTATATTTTGTACCTCAAACTGTTGTCTTGCTTATTTCCGTTTCTTAGGTAATTTAAAGTCTATGGACATCAAATGAAATTTCAACGGAATTCAAAGATACCCAACAGAAATCGTTGTCAGAAGACAGACAAGACCATGACCAACAAAATTAAACGAACGACAAAAACAGAACACAAAACACTTCACTGAAAACTAAAGCAGGAGTAACACGAACTCTACATAAACATCCTTTAAACCATACATCAAATCATACTAATATTAAAGTACTATTGTAAAAGTTAAATGGATAAGCCTTTTAATACCTGTATTTTTCTTTTTATTGCTTATCAAAAAAGTTATAGCAAAAAGTTTAGCCATATCCTTTCATGAATTTACAGAAAACTTGATGTTGATGCATTGTTTGTATAAGATTTGATCTATAAACACGTAAATAATGCTTATAAAATCAGTGTCAATTACATACATTTTAGAACATGTTAAATGTGCAATATGTACATACCATTTACTGATTTCCTTACATAGATGAATATTAAAGAAAATACTATAAACTGCTTACAATAATTATTCAAACAAGAAAAAGGTCGGAAAGCCACGTTTTGGGTCCAAGAGTTCGGTTAAAAATGAAATTTACTAATAAATGTAAGATATACCGTTTGTTTCATGTGTTTAGAAAGTCTATAAAAAGAAAATCCAACAGTCTGTAGTTGGATTGGTACTACAACTGTCACATAACACACATAAATTGCTAAAAAAGTCTAAATACTAAGAAATTAATCAGTTTGATATATTTTGTCGATTTTGATATGGATCGAGCAAACACATCACTACTAACAATTTGCAAGTTGTATCAAGTACAAAAGATAAGTTGAAATATCATCATGATATTTTTATGCGCTTATATATATTTTGGACAAAACACCTCCAAAAATTGGGTATATTTACAGAAAATGTTACATTCTTGTTTAAGTGGTCAAATGTTCCCTGTGGTTTTATCAAAATGATGGCAATTATATAAGTAATAGGTATGAATTATTAAAAAAGGTTAATAAACAGAACAACTTATTGTTGTTTCATATAATATAAATCTAAGACCAAATACGTGGCTTACCGTACCTACTCCTTTACATGTCCCCCTTAAATTTTATGAAATAAATATATCACAAGATTCCAATATCAATTTGATCCACTGTATGGCCATTTTGTTTATTTACAACTCTTCGGCAGTGCTCGAAGTCAAAACGTTGAAAATCCCAAAACAATACAGACATTTAAACATGCAAAATAACCAATATTAAATAACTATGTAAAAATGTATGTAAAAATTTAGTTATGTTTTATGTACATTTCAAGAAGTAATCTCTCATAAGTAACAATAGAACCGACGCATAGGAAGTCAGATTCAAATATAGCAAAAGAAGCACTCAAATCCAAACAAATCGAAATGGGGAGCAATGATAATTTTTACCATTATCAAAACAACTTTGAACATATTTTTATATTAATTTTAAAAAATCATTAATTTGATATCAAACAAAAATCAGAGAAACTGTTTTGGAGAATTTTAGATTTACTATGATATAAAAAATATATATATATAAATACTCTAATATTAACTTCTGAAATCCTAATATTGTTACATCTATAAAGTTGATAATATCTTTATATATGGTACCTCATTAATGTGTTTATGTTTACAATAACAATAGTATGACGTATCATTTATGCGATTACCATTAATCTAGACTGTTTTTTCACCATAAACCAATATACCAACCGTAATAAGCTTAAAAATTTATCAAAAAGAACTTAAACCGCAAATTTCTGTGTAACCCATTGGTTTCAAAATACAAGTGTACTTAAACTGAATAACTTCCGATACCGTTTCACACATAAATGGACACGAATAAATTGCAAAAATTTCATAATGCTCATATGTTCGATGGTTGTTCTGCTTGTGCAATTACCTACTACAAAGAACTGAGTTTCAAGGAACATTTTCTAAAAAAGCATCCATATTTAAGAAACTCGGTATTTTTAAAGCAAATTTTATAAAAGAAAAACCAATTCTAAAGATTCAGTTGACATTTTCTGTTGGGAGAATGCAGAAAATTAAATTTGAGGTTTTTACCTTTTTTAATGAAGAAAGCAAGGGAATATTCTTTTATCATATTTGGTTCAAGAGACAAAGGAAGGATGAAAAAACTACATTTTTATTTTAAAGCTATAAGTTTATAATGTTGAGGAATCAAACACACGACATGGAAATCGGTGATATTTTGAGGAAACCATCGTTGCAGAAGATTATTCTTCGTTGCTTTCATTGCATCTTTTTTCGGAAAATACAAGTCTTTAGATTCTAATCGTATATAAAACTAGGAGGAGGCATGTCTTGTGACGCTCAGTTATATTATTAGGTATATGCAGGTTAACCGTTGTCTGAGTAAAACAGTCTGTTTTTTCATAATGAAATTATTACGGAAAAAAGGGGTCACTGGACAAAAAATAGTGCTACGAAATATGTAACACCAAAGAGTTTTACAATCTGACAGAAATGGTTTAATATCTGCTGCGAACATCCTTTATGATTTAACTTGACTTCTACATGTAGATTGTTCAGTAATACTGTTGAAATATCAGCCAAGAAGTAGAACCAACACCTAAGTTGTACTTAAGGAACAGTCCGTTTTATTTTCAAAATATTATGCAAAAATAATGCAAAGATACCAAAGGAGCAGACAGAAATCGTCAAATTAGAAGACAGACAAGACCATGACAAAAAATAAAAAGAAACGAACGACAAACATAGTACGCACATCACTA
Organism: Geukensia demissa; assembly: GCA_034783895.1. NCBI lineage: Eukaryota > Metazoa > Mollusca > Bivalvia > Mytilida > Mytilidae > Geukensia > Geukensia demissa. Next base: position 11,183 of record JARWCS010362770.1, on the reverse strand, counting down.
CACTAAATACTAAGGCTAGAGTAACACGAACCCATTGGTCAGTTCAGGTGCTTCGGAAGGGCGATCAAGAAAACTTCCGGTGGTGCTTTTTAAACAGCAAGTCGCAGGGTTTTAAACAACGCCATCCTCTGTGTTGTATGAATTTTTGTATGAAATAGTAACGTTTTTGCGTCAAATAATAATACAAATATATAAAAAAACAAATATATTTAGCATCAACTTACATGGTAGTGATTTTTCTGCATCATTGAACACTAAAAAGGACCTCATAGAATGCGATGGTCCATATATAAAAATTCCTTTCCAGACATTGATTATGCTCTATTAGGATATACCATGGACATGATCCTGGTTTTACTTTTCCAATATTTAAATCTTATTATACGACAGAGCAACAGACGACTTACTGCAGATATCGTGTTCCAGAATGTATTCTTGTCTTTCCAAATGTATCATCGTTAACGTCGAGTTCATCTCTAAAGGTCAAAAATTCATCTGAATTAATCAAATCATAATCTCATGCGGTTCATGGAGATTTTGAAAGAGAAAGTTTTCAGCAAGTGCTGGTTTTAAGGGATCTTTTGCAACGATGTCAAGTGCGGAATATATTGATATAATATCGTCTGCTCAAAATTTGATATATTTTTTTATAACTCATTGGAAACAGATCACCAGGATTCAACCAGAGTTTTATAATTTGGATTAAAAAATTGGATAAAAGCTGTAAAGAGGACGTTTACTATAAAATTTGGATCATTTTGAAGATCACTATGCAATCAGATTATATAAAGGGCTAAATTTACATTCAAACACAAAATAAAATTCCACAAATTATGAGCAAATGGAAGAAAAATGAGGGCGATGTTGTGGTTTCTGCTGGTGTTTTAAGCCTCAGTGGAGGATACTCAATGATACAGTGTGGATGATGTCAAAGTTTTGGTAGTGATTTATCTAAGTAGGTTTGCACTGTGATCAGTAGTTTCAGACAAGAAGCGAATTACACACAAACTCCAATGTAAAGATTTTAAAATTATTCAGCTGTAGTTGCCATCTTTGTTGGCAAAGGGGGATATTATATACATTTTTGGTTGATGACCATTACCACAAAATTCCTTCAAAGTTCGGTAGAAAATTGCTCCGTAGCTTCTAAGTGAATTTCAATAGGCCTCCAACTTTTCATGACTACGGTGTCAATCTTGATTTGTAAATGGAAATTAGACTCGGTTTTGGAAGACAATCAAAGGACTGTTCAGCTTTCAGATCAGTTTCAGTTCATGCTTTATTTGAGTTGTGGCAGACATCTTGGTTGGTGGTTGCCCACATCCCGTAAAACATCCTCATTTACCCTAAATGGCTTATAACAGATTGGAGAGACAATGTAGCAAGTGTCTTCGAAGGGGAGGAAATGCTCAACTTTCCGGGCCAAATGACTTCAATCTCGCTTTTTGGTGGGGTCAGCTTTTGTCGCAATTGTATTGTGGAGTTTTTTTTAAGACTTATGTGTATGTTTCATGTTCTGTCTTCATGTTTTCGATATGTTCATATTTATAGATTTATTTCTGTTTCTCTAGCCTTTTTGTGTTAATTTGTTTCCTACTCAATTTATCTGTTCAATAACAATGTTCAGACCAGTCCACAAATATTGATAACCTTACCAGTGTTGTACAAGAAGATTTTTAAGTGAATTTCCCATTGAGTTCTTTGTCAAAGTTAAGTTGTAGCAGCCATTTTGGTTGGCAGGTGGGCATGCAGGATAGTTTTGCTAGAAACCCCATCTAAAAAACTTCCCTACTTAGTGATTGGTTGTAATTGGCTCTGTTATGTCTGATAAAAAAATTCTAAAGATTTTTCCATAAGGTCTTATGTTAATCTAAGATGGGCTGTGGTATCACTTTAGTTTGGGGAAGGGGTGGCAGATTAGTTTAGTTAAGGGCTAAGTGGTTACAAAAAAGAAAATTCAAGAAAAAGATAATCAGACATCAAAGTCAAGAATATTGATGATACACATACGAAAATTATATATTATCTGGGTTTGTTCATGTGCATGGTTTAAAGCATTTGTATGCACTAGTGAAATTCCTACCTTGAAGATCAGCTTATGACGAACTGTGAACAATGGATTAATAGGGTGTTGTCTTTTCACAGTAACTCAATATATTTCATTGACATGTAGTTTTTAGTCCCTGCACGGTTAATATTGCTTTGCAGTAGGGCATATTTAAATAAAATAGTTCAAACAACTAACTCATAATTCTAACATCTTTATTGAAAACACATGTTTAACTAAAATTTCCCCTTTTAAGATCTATACATAATATCAAGGTGAATTTTAAGAAAGTATCAGTATCTTAAGGTTAGACAATGGAGTTTGATATTAGCGCTGCAAAATTATATGGTTTTCAGACCAAATTCTTAAAAAAACTGATGAGGAAAGATAGGCTGTAGAATAAAGTAAATAAGTTTTTGACATTAGAAAAACTTTAAAAAATGAATTGAGGGTTTACTTTCTATTTTCTTAGAAAAATCATCATTCAAAATTATTATTTGTTTCAGTTAAGAAATGATGAATAGTCTAAAAAAAACACAGAATTAAACCTCATACATATTTAATATGAGATTTTTTTTATCATTGCAATCAAAAACAGTTCCCAAAGTGAGTCAAGCATTTCAACCAAAATTTAAATTTTGAGTTGAAAACATCAAAATTTAATGGAGATTTTAATGCAAAATATTACTCTTATGTATAGGAATTACAGTTTGACCAGAAATGAACTGTCAATCAAAATGACAATAAATATTCAACAACTGACTTAATGCCCAAGTGACTTCTAAAAATGAATTGCCAAATTCCATGTTCAGGAAATATTTTTTTTATCAAAATATGAAAAAGGAGTTAAATTTCTATTACAATGTATATTAAACAAGAGAAATGTCAACATGTGCATGTTGTGCAATTTGTTATTTTTATAACCAGTCTAAGTTTTCTACCAAGAATGTTAACAAAAGATTTATTTGCTCTCAAACTTCAAATATTAGTTAAGGTCTAAATATAAACAAGGAAATGTCAAAATACCAAAAATTAAACTTGTAAATCATTGTCAAAATAACATCAACTCTCAATGATTTGTAATATTTTGGCCCCTGTCTTTGGAAAATTACAATGTATCAACACAATAAAATATTAATAGATGATTGTGGCACAAAATAAGATATGTGCAAAAAGTTAATGCTTTAACAAATTCAATCACCTAATATGTGAAAACTATCATGTGTAATCTTAGCTATAACATCAACAAATATGCATGGTGATCTAAATGAACAACAAAAATGGACAGTAAAAACCCCAAACAACAATATCACAGTAAGAATGTAATCTAATCACTAATATATACTATTAACTATAAAATGGAAGCTTCTTACTCAAGTTCTTATATTCTTGTCAAATTTTCTTTACTTCTCTGAATTTAAAAGCATTGAATTTTTGTTTGCCCAGTTACCCCAAACTTTCTTTGTAGTACATTATTTAATAAATTTTAAGATACTATTTGTAAAATTTAAATGAAATCCATATAATTTGTTTAAAGCCATCAAAAAAGAATATTTTATGCAAATCAGTAAAATATCAGGTCTGACTGCAAAGTTTTCAAATTTTCATATCTCAAGAACAAGAATGATCACAGACCTTTAAATATCTTTTGCCTATTTTGTTTTTAATATCTTGCATCTTTCTTATTATCTCAACTTAGCAAAAACCTCATTTTTAATCTAACAAGCAGTAAAAACCCAACACAGTAAACTAGGCTGAATTGGCTAGATTGATATCACTTAATCAGATTGATATAACTTACTCAGTTTCAATTTCACTGAATTAGTTTAATTATCACTGAACATAGATAGGAAATGAAAAGTAAGTTCATTATCACTCAATGGGTCTCGAATTTTGAAAATCTGAAAACAGGAGTGACCTTTATTTGAAAACACAACATAATATGTCAAAAAAACAACAAAGTGGGTAAAAACTACAAAAATACTTTGTAAATATCACATAAAGTAAAATTATAAATAAACAGTGAAGTATTGTCCTTCTTGAGTATACTTAATTGCTCTGAATGTAAAAACAGCTATGTAAAGTGAATCAAGGAAAGGTTTTCATAAAGGCACTTGTCTTTTGTTAAGTTATCTCAAAACCAACAGTATTTCTTAACATCAATGTCAATATGCAGCAAAGTAAATAATGAGAAAAACTATGAAAAATGCTAACTATATGATAACCCTTCTTCAAAAATATCAAACTCTTCAGTTGAATAACCATCCAATTAAAATATCTGACACCATATCAGTCCTTGAACATTGGGTGTCTTCATTTATAATCCAAATTCCAATCAGTGTTTAAGGATAAGTTGTGCTCAGAAGGTATATGAACAGGCAGACTGACGTGACATACTGATTCCTATATTAACCCAGTCTAAGAAACAATTTTTCTATCTATGTAGACCCATCTTTAAAGTTTACATGAAAGGTATATTATACTATAAATAGATTTTACAAAATTCTACTCAGACCTTGAAGATTATAATTACACACTGCAGGTCTACTGCAAATTTCTTTCACTGGTACCCTCAACAAACTTTGTTATGTTTTGTTTAATATAACTTAGAACCAAAGTATTATTTATTTGGTTTTTTTTTCATTTTTATTAAACTGGTTATGATTACATCTAACCCACCTTAAAACCAACAAATGCAAATAATGATTGTGAGAAACAAATACCATATATTTGATAGGTCAAAAAAATAATATGTGTGTTAAGAGTTTCATCCCCCTCAAAATAAGGATCGGAAGGGAGTTTTTTTTTTAGACCAGGTTCACATGTTGGTAATTAAATGTCCAGTACAATTAAACTTGTAGCTTCCATGTGGTCACATTTTTGGTACCATACAGCCAAAACACTGTTTGGCTCTCGGTAAAAGCCATGCTTGCCTATATTTTAATTCTGTGTCTAGTAAGAACTTCAATTAAGGCGATCTATTTCAATTGATTTAAAGTGCAAAGATCATTTTTTGGTGTACACTAAAATAAAGTCAGTCGGGAAACCCTAAACACATATTTTTTGGCCTTATTATAAGACAAGACTTTTTCTTTTAAATGGATGCTTTTCTCATTATATGTCTAGAAAAAAAAACAGAGTACAACCCCATAGACTTATGGTCCAAAAATACAGTATATGAATTGATCAATTAAAAATCTTGTATTTTAATTTGTTGTTTGTTATGTCGTGTTTTTTTGACATACATTCCATATTCTTTGGTTTAAATATATGAATTTTTACAAGAATTTATAATTGACAACTTCAGGTAGGTATTCTTAACAATAAAACATGAATATAAACAAACAACAAACATTCATTAAGCAAAGGATAAAAATAATAATATCACATATTAAGGGTAGATTATGCAAATAAATAAAAAGAGTAAAAACTAAAATCAAGTCAAATACAAGATTGTCATGGCTTTAAATTTTCACATATGTTGCATACCTGGTAGTGATGCCTAGTAAAAAGTTGCCATTTTACTGGTTGAAATTTTCAAAATGAAATCAGTTCTAGCGAAATAGTGGAAATACAACACATTGATTATTGTTACTTTTACAGTATTGAATACTCTTATTATCTAAGTCTAACAGTGAAATACCAGTTCCAACTGTGTCATACATTTCTCTATGATCAGTTATCTTAAAAATCTTCTTAATTCAAAGTAATAATGTGTAGGGACACACATTTTAGATGATGTCATTAGATTTTAACAAGACATACTGTGAGCAAAACTCACAAAGGATACCCCCCGCTCCCCTATCACTTAAGATGAATTATCTGCCCTTGGAATAAAGCACGATGAATGATCTTCCCATATGCAAATCTACAAATTGTTTCTAAGCTTCATGTAAAGTTTCATTATAAAATCATATCATGATAAAAAGAGAACCACTAGTTGCAAGTCGACCATTTTTGTGGTTAAATGTTATTTCTCTGATAATTAGCGGAGTAGCAACATCAATCGCAGTGGTTGCTATAGTAATGACTGGAATTACAAAGAAGTCGACCAATATACTAGGTCTTGACGGAAAGCAATGCAGTGTTTACATGAGTACTTCAAATTGGAATTTATGTTTCCTTCTGTCATAGCTATATTTCTATATTTACTATTTTCTGCTTAGTCTGCGCTGTAGTATATGTGAAGATAGTGTGTTTACTTTACAATGACAAGCAATCAACCATTAAAGTAGAAGACCAGAGTCCCTACAAAGACGTAAGATCATAAACAGTTAGCTTCATAGTAGCCACGTTTTTATCGTTCTTGGGATACCTTGTTTACGGAGCAACTGCTGTAATAATGGTCGTCAATATAGAAATTTACAACAGTATCAGGTCAGCTGCCGAAATACTTGTCAGGCTTGTATTTGTAAATAATGTTATTAATCCTATCGTGTACTGCGTGCTCTACAAAACTTTTACGCTTGAATGCGTGAAACTGTATAAAGGAAATGTAGTTTATCCCAAACCATAAAGGATGCATCCGTAGAAAGTAATACAACCGACACAAGAAAATATGACTAAGAGACTCATCGAATTGTTTCTGAAAGCAAACTAAAGGCCTAGTTGGTCGTATCTTACGACAATGCTTTGCACATCTTAACAAAGTCCAATAAATAATGTGTTAATAATTTGTTCTTGCAATTCGATTCCAATTTATTGAGGTATAAGCCAGTCATTCAGATATTCAAGTATAGTGGTCCTTATTGTTCTCCTTTGGTTAATCGGTTTGCGTTTAATTGATGTCCTGAAAATGACAATTGTTTTTTATTCCTGTACTCTCGAAAGAACATTCACGTATATTGTCGTTGTCCCCGTCCATTTGTCCATCCTTCACGCATTCCTTCCCCTACTTTGTTGAAGTTATGTTTTGTAATTTGATAAAGAAAAGTTGAATATAGCATGTAGATGCACAATGAACCGTAATTTTTGTCCAGCGGCACATTTAAAGGACCCAAGAGAGTTTAATTCCTATTTCAGTCATGTGACGAGAACTCATGCTTTATTTTTAAGATGGTGTTTTAATTTTGCTAGGGAATTGTTGCATTAAAACATATAGACGAGCAAAATGATATTAAAATGGGACAAACAGAAATCTTTTATCCTGAAGACAGGCAAGAACACGGCCAACAAAATGAAACGAAAGACAAACATAACACACAACACTACATTAAAAACTAAGGCTGGAGTAACACTCTCCAAAAACAGGGTGAGTTCAGGTGCGCCGAAAGGGTAAGCAACTGCTGCTCCACTAATGACACCCGTCGTGTTACTCAGTAGACAAAGCCGGTGAAAAGTCAAAATCGATGTAAGTTACAACCGGTATAGGAACGGATTGGTAGTCACGGCAGCGTTCATTATCATATAACATGTAGATACACAATTAGCCTTCAGAATTTTAATATCGGTATTATCGTTCAAACAAGGGACCCCAAGCGTCTAATTCTTCTTTCATCCATGGGACTGTAATCCCATCTTCTTTTCATTTTATGTTTGGATTTTATTGTAGAATTGTGACAACTAGCCTGAAAGAGTCTGCATCTTGTAATTAACTTTCAGATTATTTATTTTGAAACAAGCGGGCAAATAAAGGTTGAATTATTCTCAAAGTCTGTTATTAGAACTTCCTCTTTATATTTAGGTTAGTATGTGAAAATAATAAATATCTCAAATTAACGTATATTTAATATCTTTATAGATTAGTGTAATGAGGCATTCAGGTGCTTAGTTAGCTTTTGAATTTTTTGTAATGGTGAATGGTTCAACACAAGGGCTCTAAAAGTTTCAAATACTACTTCAGCCTAATGACTTGAACTCTTTTTTCATTTCTGATTTAGGTTAGAAGTTTAAGGAGGCACTCTATGAAATCAGGAAATCAGTTTTGACTGCGGTCTAAAGTAGCAAATATTAAAGTCTGTGCGACTACGATTTACTTTCATATGGGCTCTTTTTTACGTTATTACTAGACGAGAACAATATCTGCAAAAATTCAATTGCCAGGATGTCCTAGATGTGCTAGATTTTTCCTGGCAGTGAAAAATAGAAGTTGCGCTTAGTTTGATTCGGCAACATTTGAGAAGGAAATTTCAAACGTTTCTTATTTGGTACGGAATGTAATATAAAATGTAGTTAATTTTTATTTCATTTACCGCAAGGCCCATGTAGAGTTCGAGCTGCGAAAATTCGTTTCAATATTCTGGACTTTTTTGGAAGAGAATGGGGCGGCCTATTTAAGGAAGGGAAAATTTACAACTGGAAATGAGAAATCGTCTCTCTTGTAGTATATGTCAGTTTAAATTTTAAATTCTGAAACATTCAAATCCAAACAGGACAACTGCTGCTGTTCCGATTAGCTTTATACAAAGCAGTTCTCTGGTGTGAATTGCACTGACGTTTTTGGAGAAAACTGAAAAGGTTTAAGCCTTGATTAGAAAGAAAACACACCTGATCCAACCACTGACAGACTAGGACGAAAAAAATAAACCTCGAAGAACCCGACAAACGATATATAAACTTTGTTTTTTTTCCCCTGTTTTTTTATTAATTCTATTACATTTATTAAATCAGATATATAAAAAACGTGTTTTCCTGTTAATTTTGTTTGACTAATAAAAAGAATGCACAAAACGGATTTCGAAAATTTGAAAACATTTCCGGTTTAATATGATTTTTTTATAAACAGTTTAAGCCTTCAAAAATTAGCAAAATTCTCACACGAAGGATACAATGGCGTCTTTAATACACCGTTACATCTGCTAAGAACAAAATATAATAAACCTGTCTGTGCCTTGTTAAATATATAAATTGTTTCAGTCGACATTTCAATATGATTGTTTGTTAAAATATCATGTCAAAAACGACAATGAAATGTTTTCATTGTTATTATCTTAGCTTTCCTTTCACCTTTTAAGATTTTCCAACAGGTATTTCTAACTGTTTGATTATTCGTTTCTGAAAGTTTTCATTTAATTGGAATAAAACAAGAGAAAAAATGTAAAGTTCAGAAAGTGTTACATAAATTAGCCTTTGCATCTAAAAATTAAGTTGACCCTTTCCACAATTTTTTTTTGTTAAATATGTATATATATATGTTTAACAGTAAATCTATGCAAGAAGTTTTATCCCATTGGCTATTCAAAAACCAATGAAAACCAAATTTATATTTTTTACTAATTTAAAATGAAAACAAATTGTTTTCAAAGAAAGACAACTCTTACCAATTATTGAACAAGTTTGTATAGGAAAGACAACTTTTTGCTCCAATGGGAGATAATTAACAGTCTATAGCCCATTTCATATGAAGTTCAATCAGATAGTTGCAAAAATTCAATTTCTTGTGTAAGAAATGTGGCAAACATCTCAGGAAACAGTACTTCTGAGAATAAAAAGTGCCATAACAGAGGAATATTCAACCTTACAAGACCATGCATTATACAATTGATACATACCAGTTTTGTTTCTCTGGGCAGGCAATAAATTAACAAAACAGTCTTTGAATTATTCTTTATTTTCTGAAAAACAAATTTAATAAATTAAATTACATATACAAATGAAAATGCAAATTTATGTATTTTTTTCAAAAATTAAAAAAAAAACATTAAAACAACAACAAAGAAAAGAACCACTAGTTTATGTTTTGTTTGATTCTTATTTTAGTTTATGCATTTGTCAGATGGTATAGGTGAGAGATACTAAAGAGATATTATGGACCAAATCACGAAAAGAAAACAAACCTAAAAATTCTAATGTCCCATCTTTGTAATCGGTTATGATTTAATCTGCTGTTAAATCAAATGTATCTTCTGAATCGGTGCCTTCTTCTGTATTCCAATATTTAATCTGCAATATTCCAAAAATATTATTAATTGTATTATATGTATTATGTTTTACATCAGGTTTTCTCTATACTGGTATGAACAGTTGTATATAATTTGTATATCTTATCGAGTTTCATTTACATTGTACCATAAAATATACTACATTTTACTCTTTTTCCTTAAAGACGTCATGATATACATAAAAATGTGATGTTGTAAATGTTGTCCAATAAATATTTGTTTAAACAACTTGGAAAATTAAAAAAAATTGCAACAAACAGTTTTATTGTGATTGACATGGGAAATTTTGTGACATAAGAGATTTTAACTTCCCGACCATAGTTAAATAATTTTAATGTTAGTAAACATTTGGAAGTGTAAAAGGTGTGCATGTTGACATCAGTGAAGAGATTGGTTTAATAAGAGATCAATAATTACACTGTTGTTTGTCAAATATGGTGATGAAGGAAATTATGAGGCAGGTACTGTAAAGTATTAAAAATTGATTACTTTCTGGAGAAACAAAGTACAAATGTATGGAGAGAACAGTAAGTACAACGAGGCAGGTAAAGGTATCAGGTTCTGAACTGTCATTGTCATAATAATCTGAAATACGATATTATTTTCCCTTTGTACACCCCATCCTGATTATCATTATTCTCCCATGTATGTTCTATCAAACTGGAGACAATTACTGCTAGAGTAGTTTTAATTGTTTTGACGATTTCTGAATCCTCGCTGATAAATTGACTGGTATTTTGTTCTCTTGCTTCTAATAACTTTCTAAGATTGTTAACCAAAATTTCTGGAGTGTGTGGTTTTCCTTTACTACTGAACTGGAATAAAATTTTATGACTGTTGTTAAGTTTCGGTTTCCTTAATAATACTGATTTGTTTTTTCAAAGCCTGGATTTTTTCAGATTTTAACCTAAATTCTTGTAACTTTATTTCAATTTCTGATATTTGCCAAAGTCCAATTTTCCTCATATCTTCCAAAATTTTCCGTTTTTTTCCTTTCTCTCTAATTTTAATTTCTTGTTTCTCTCCCTTTCCTTCATAATATTTTGATGATCTTTCTGCAATTGTTCCTCTCTTTCTTTTCGTTTCTTGATGTTCATGTCATTCTGCTTTCTTGCTTCATCGATTATACATTCTTGTTCTTTTTCGTCTTTTTCTTGTAGCCAAGATAAAGTATGGTTTGTGCAAAACATCACACAATTTTCAATAGTACTAACATTTGCTGTTGGTGCAGATTTTAATTGCGAGTCTAACTTTGC
>JARWCS010362759.1:0-10559 GCA_034783895.1 Geukensia demissa | reverse complement strand
CAGTAACAAAATTGTGGGAGTGATTATCGACGCATCTCCTATGATATTTTCATATATAAAAAATTAAAAACTAACAACAACATTTCCAAATTATACTAAACATGCCAATAATTTATGACTAGAATTAAGATTACTTTTAATAATGCCTGTTAGGATCCACTTCAACATATAGACTGTATGAACCCCTCCAAATATCTTATCTGAAACGTTAATATTTATTTCCTTCAACCTAAAGTCCCATTTACAGGTTTCATACAAATGCAAGCGACACCAATAAATTCTTTTGTTGCTTTCCATTCTGATCTAGGGCTACGCCGTCTTAGAACCGGGAATGCCAGCTGAAGTCTTTCACAATTACAAGAATTATCATTTTGTATCATTTCTTTTCTAGGACAGCTACATCTAGCGTCCAGCATTACTGCAGGATTGCGATTATCATCCACGGTGACGTCATAATACCAAGGACAGAGAGACCTGCTGTGTGCATCAATGGAAGTCTTCTCGGGTTTGCACATCTTTTCGCCAGTATAATGAAAACGGTATATAGATTTAGTGTCTTTAAACCTAGCAGCACTTGAAAAACACTGGTTGTTGTAGTTTCGAATAGATTCATATGTTGTTATATCCGATGCCATGTTTGTGAAACGGTAAAAGTCTTTGATGGAATCTCGTACTCTTGATTTGTTACAGTAACAGTCTATATTATTTAACATTACAAACACTGGGATAACAAAATATAATCGTTCCATTTTCAACTTGATAAAATAATAAGGTGTTATATTTTCGTCATGGCTTATATACCATAAAAATTACCGTAAATTTCTACACTAAAATTAGGCATAAAATGATCGAATTCGACAAATATGATATTTTTAATTTTTGTCTCGCATAGGTCACAAACTTCCCCTTACTAGTAAAATCGTAAAGTTATTTTTGTTATGATTACGAAATCCAGCATTTTAAATTTGTTTAAAGAGATTGAAGATAACCATAATATTGAATGTTTTGTTTGGTTATATGATATAAATTATCGTTTTACAGTTGATCTCAGTTGTTTTCAATTACAAAAGACTAACTTCCTGTCGAAACGGAATAATATTTGTCACTACCGGTAAAACCACAAAACTCTATCAGCATGGAAAAAATTGATAGCTAATTTAGGAATCACACAAAATTACCTTTTTATGTTTAAAAAATCATATGCTAGACCAATTGAAAACAGTAAATCAATAGGATTAGATAATTTTAAAAGGTTAATCAAAATTTTGCATTCTTAATTACATCTGCCGTATTTTGTTAACTTTTCTTTGTGTTTCTGAAAACCAATAAATATTTATTTACGATTTCTATAATATATCAAAATCTAATTAACATCAACAGTCTGGATTACTACCATATATGGAATGCGGTCATGAAAGGTCCAATAGCCCTAAACTCTTCATATTTGTCTGGGAAAAAACTGAGCATGGAAATAAAAGATATTGAAGATTTGAATAGAATCCCAAAATCTCATCGAATTTCTAGGCTTGGATTTTTTCCAGCAACCAAATGAAATGTTCATACCTTAAACAATAGAATTCAATATTTTTGCAAATATGTGAATTTTTTTGGAAAAATTGTTTAATAAACCTAATGCTTATAATATGTCTAAAAATTAAAATTGGAACTTTATAATTTTTTTATTTTATAAGTATATCCAAATTTAGGATCCATTTCCATGTTTGGTAGTGTCGTTGACTGATCAACGTAGCATAAAATTTTGAATAAGCCTTATCTCTGAAATACACATCTTTGTACAATGTGCTTCTGTGATCGAAGGATTTTCGAGACCGAATTCAAATTTCAGAATTCAATTTCGTCTTCATCCCCCTATTTTATCTTTGGTGCCACTTATGAGTCATAAGAAGAGGAAACGTTTTAAATTGAAAACCACAATTTACATGTTTTATTAAAGTTTTCAAATTACAAATCATCTTAATATTAAGACAGGAGTATTTAGTCGAGCTCGTTTCAATGGTGATTCATAAGTTTTTAAAAATAAAAACATCCTTAAAAACCCATTTAATTATCATTGAATCATTATTAAATATTATGTGGTACCATTTGTTTTTGCACAAAGTAGATGGTAAGAGTCAGTGGAACTTTTTATCAATATACCACAAGTGAAAAATATTCCTCGGGAATTATTGTTTCCTTACAATACATGTGCTATTATTTAATTGAACCATATTCTTAAATATGTCAGTCCCTATAACTAATTAGAACAATTTGTTGCAGAAAGATATTATGCTTGATTTATTAATGTAACACGAATGCATGATGATGCAGAAAAGTACCAGGTCCTTTATACAAATTGTTTGGCCCAATGATTTGGTTAAAAATCAAAATTCGCTGATATTTTTTATTCTATATCATATGTATAAGAAAGGTCTATAAAGAGAAATTCTAACAGTTTTTACAGATTAATTGATTCTACAGCGGTTTCATGATACACAGAAATTGCTTAAAATGTAAAAATACTATGAAATTCCTTAATTTGATACAATTTTGTCAACTTTGATAAATATTGCACAAATACATCAGAACCAATCTTTGCACAAGAAAAATATCTATCGACTACAAATGTAAGTTAGACTATCTTCATGGTGTTTTTGTTCGCTAATATCTCCGTTGAACTCAACACTTCCAAAAATTTTGTTTTTTTTACAGAAAATATCAAATGTACTCTGCTGTTTTGTCAAAATGTTGCCAAATATTTAAGTTATTAACTATTAAAAACGGTTATTAAATGACATTTTCACAACAACTTATTGTTGTGTCATTAAATCTAGAATTCGGGTCAAATGGGGGCTTACCGTACTAACTCCTTTCTCTGCAAAGGACTGGAGCTATTATGCTTAGTTTAGTATTACAAAATGTATCACATGATACAGTGAAACCTCTCTAAACCAATCCCTCAGAAAACTGGCCGACCTCTGTAAACCGGTCACAATCACCAATACTCGAATGGTATCTGCTATTGTAAATTAACCTCTGTAATCTGGCCACCCCTTTAAACTGGTCAACATTTTCTGTCTCATAGCTGGTTTAGAGAAGTTTCACTGTATACCAAAAATGAAAGTTAGTTAATCTGATGTACATATTTAATAAATATACAAATAATGTATAAGTAATTACAATATCAAGAATATCTATATTTATACTAAATCCATTAAAATAAGGAAGTTCATTTCTTATTTTTTGCTTTTTTTAAAAATTCAATTATAAGTGCTGTGCAAGTTTATTTTTAATTTCTCATTATTTTGCAATTTAATATACAAAATAGAGATGTGATTTGAATGAGTTTAATACTTACAAACATGTTTAACAACGCCATATACTTTATGTTCCTGTCCTTAGCCATGAATCTGAATCTGTAATCCAGTCAATGCCGTTTTATGTTAATGTCTTATTTGTTTTAAATTGTTTACTTAATAATGTAACATTTGAATATCATCACATTTTATTTTGGGGCATTTTTCAGCTTGCTGTAGAGTGTGGACATGTGCACAACCTGTAGAAGTTAGAAGTTTGTGATTTACACGTCTTGGATTGCTGTCCCTACTACTAACCTGGGACAGTGGTATGACAAAACATCATAAAAACAAACTTTAAAAACCAACTGCATAAGATTTAACTTTTGAAGTCGATACATAATACGGGGACAATATATAATAAAACAAGAGACAACATGATATATCGACCTCGGAAAAGTACTCGCTGTTTCTGTAACTAGTTCAAAATATTGACAATTTTTTCTCTTAAGCTACGACATCTATCAAAGATCGTCCGGCTTGATTTAGTGTAAAATTTCATCAATAGCCAAAGAAAACAAGGTATTTTGCAAGTTACAAAAAATAAAAATTGTCGACAGCATGTATGACAAAAAAGTAACAAAACATTGACCAAAATTATCCTTGATGTAAACCATTGAGCAGAGAGTAAATTTTGACACCAAAGAAGACAATACCCAAAGATCAGTGTAAACCATTAAACTGATTATTGGTTTTCTGTAGAGTCGTGTTGCTTCTTTTGCCAAGGTATGTTGGTGGTTTATTCTTAATATTAAAGGAGAATTAGTAAAATTTTCTTTGTACTGATGATCCTTTTTGTTATTGAACAATCTTTTAGTGTTCATCTCAATCATATATTCCCTGGAAATAATAGAAGTCACAATAATAGAAAAACTCCAAATTTTACGACAAATGGGTGGCTGCATCTTTCATATGGTAAAGTTGCCACATATATGTCGCAACAAATAACTCGTTTCCCTGCCCATTTGCTTTATATGTCACAGTAAATCCGCTTTTCTGTTACCTGTTCTAAGTAAAATGGTAAGCTTAAAAACTTTTTATTATCTAACAGGACATTCAAAACAAAGGGTTTTGTTGTCACGTAAAGAAATGCAACAAAGATACATCAAAACAAAGTTGAAATCATCTTTTCTAAAATTATATTATTTGTTAATATCTTTGGTATCAATGTATCTGAGCTAATTGAGGACTTGTTACCTATATAATTTCACCTTATATAAGAATCCTGGATTCTGATTGGTTAGTAGCAAGTGTATTTTATGCTGGTTCGTAGCCAGTGTATTTTATGCATATTTTAACGAATTTGGCTATTTTTACAGTGTCGGGGTATATGCCTGAAAAAATTTGCCTTTTTACCCTTTGCCGTGGTATTTGCCAAAAAATATATTCCTCTCGCGAGCCCCATCCCGCTAAAATTTATTCAGGAGGTTTCTGTTTTATCGCCTCAAGTAACGTCCTCAAATCTGTCACCGTCCATTTTGGACAACCTCCTTATGGAGTAGATATCATATGCATAATAGTGTCCCTCCACCATTCATAGTTATGGTCCACAGGTAAATCATTAGTGTTGTTTAATGTTGAAGGTATATAATAACGCACTAAGCACTATACGAGTTCATATAACTGGTTTAAAACAATAAAACATAAACTTGGTCCCTATAACACTGGGTCAAGCGTGGGTGTCCCACACCAACCATTCTTACCGACAATAATCAAAAATATTATCCACATAAGTGTTGGGGATAAAATTATTAATTAACTAAAACTGATAAAATTGTTTTCAGTTAAGTTATATATTCAAGTGTGAGTATACTGGACATGCTGGACAAACAGCTTTGGTTGACGATGATCAAATTTACATTTTAAGTACATGTAAAATATAAGGTCGGAGATCATTTAAAACAATTAAAACTTATCAATCACATTATATGGTCAAGCGTGGAAGTCCCACACCAACCACTCCAACTGGTAGATAGAAATTAATTATTTTGAGGGAATATTCAATGTTCTATATCTGGCATAATGGAGATTATAACATAATCTTCTAGTAATCTTTTCAGCTTTTAGTTGTAAATCAGCAAGTTCTTGGGTGTTCCTTTGGATATGTAATGGTGGTGTAATATGTGAACAATCAAGTATGATTCTAAGTTTCATGTCGCTTCCTATTTCATGAAATCGAATGTCTATATTTGATAACAATATATCATTCACGTATGATAAATATTTGTCTCTAATGGGTTGTAAACAAATACAGTCTAGGATAAAATGCTTGATATCTTCTGTGCTTTGGTCACATAATTTACATATTGGTGATTCCGTTTTGACATATCTTGTAAAATGTAAGCACCACTAACAATAAAATGTAAGCACCACTAACAATTTTGTTCTTTATTGCAATGTACATAGCTTCTCTTGATGGATCAGCAACATTGTCGATTTGAATTAAAGGATGGCTTTTATAAGGATGGAAAATTCCTTAGTTCAAATATTTTAGGGAGGTATATAAGTTACCATTTTGGATAATTTTCTCTCTCCAGTAGCTAAAGAGCTTATTTTGTAATAACTCTTTCCAAGCGTCTTTACTTAGTGGTTGATCTAAATAAGTTGACGGGTGCTTTAAGTCATATTTTGTAAGAATTTTCTTTACTGTTTGAAAACAGTTTGAACTGTTTTCATTTTTTACTAAAACTTGTCTAGTAGCTATAACTTTTTCTATGGAATCTGGTTTTTGTCTACATATATTGCCAAAAAGAGTTAAACAGTTGTAATCAATCTGGGCTTCTATAGGGAGGAGTCCTGTTAGAATGTATACGACTGGATCCGGGGAATTACTATTGAGAGTATTCTCTTCAAAAGTGTCCGCAGAAATTTTTCCAATTTATCTATGTTTGACTTATTAGGTTGTATAATGTCCAAACTATATGTCAATATAGGAAGAACATAGCATTGTATGATAAAAGAAGCTGTTTTTGGATCTACACCATTACTGCCGTGGAGACCTGTTGTCATCAGACTATATGCAGTTCTTTTCGCTTTTGTAATATTGTTCTTGACTGTTTCATTTTCAGAACATTGTCTACTCGTAGATCTAACTATTCCTAGATGAGTTGATTTTTTAACAATGGGCATTTCTTCAGTTCTTAGTGTAAAGTTATCCAGACTGTTTGCACTTTTAGTTTTCTGACCTACCGTAGTATAATTACACTTTTTTGTGGTTGAAGTGTACAATGATGCAGTGTACTATACTGTGACGCCAAATTGAGTAGTACTTGTAGATCATGTTTGATATCGGCCATTAAAGCTATATCATCTGCACATGCTATCGAGGTTACAGTTGTATTTCCAATACGACATCCAAATTTAGATTGCTCAAAAACATGTAATAAATCTTCAATATACAATTTGTAGAGATCTGCACTCAGTAAACCCCCCTGTTTGACACCTTGTTTGATGGAAATTTTTTCAGAGATCTGATTGACCCATTTGACACACATTTTGGTATCTATATGTAGATTATCTATAATTTCCCATAAGGCAGGATTAATTTCCAAAAGATATAATTTCCTCCTAAGTATAATAAGTACGACTACATCAAATACAGAGTGCGATGTAAAAAGGAGTATTGCTGTCTTGATACTCTCTATAAACTTCTTCAAGTATAACTGCAGCATTTAATGGGGAAGTATTTTCCGTAAATCCTCTTTGAATTATAGATTGATTTTTCATTATTATTGGTTTCAGATCAACTCGAACTATAAATTCAATTATTTTAAGAAATATTGGAAGTACAGCTATTCCTCTATAATTTTTGGCATCATGGATATTGCCCTTGTTTTCAAATATTGGATTCAAAAGACCAATTTTGATGACATCTGAAATTAATTTGTTTTTTAATATATAGTTGATGAGATTGTACAAGAATTGCAATATTGATTCTCCAGCGTATAAATATGTTCTATAAACATACCGTAAATATCTTCTGCCTTCCAGTACTAATTGATTTAATTGCTTTGGTAATTTCATCTTTTTGTAATCAAGGGAGGTAATTCAGGGTGAATTGGAAAGAGGTAATTTAAAAGTCTTTTGCCATAATGTCAACACCCCTTTACAGCAAAGCAGCAATCCTGCCAAACCAACTCATATCTTAATGTTTGTTTTTCAACCCTTGTGATTTAAACAAGTATTCTAAGATATCATTTTCTTTCATGAGATTAGACTTATATTCCAAACAAAGATTTTATTAATACACTAGTATAAATAGTAATCAAAAAATCATTAAATTCATATTTAAACCCTGGCCAGCTGTTTAGTGTTATTTTTCACTCTTTGTTTCTTCCTAATTAAAAACCAATCAATTTTAATTCATACATTTATTTATTAAACCTCAAAACAAAAACAAATATATTTATTATCTTATAAATTATCATAAATTCTCAATATCTTTTTTTTATTTTCAAATAATTCACTATTTGATTGTAGACATTGAGGACATTAAACATTTAATTTTCTGCAATAGACTTTTTGGGGAAAATTTGAGTAGACATTTTGGGCAGTTCCCCCTCATTTAATTCTACAGTATGAAAAATATGCAAATATAAGCAAGAAATTTATTAGGAAATATTACTGGACAAATCCATCTATAGTTATTGTCAATAAGAAATGTTAAAATATTTTTAAAATTAGGAAAATATTTATTAAAAGTAAAACCTGAGAGTAACAGACTGACAGTTACATTACTCAGAAGGAATACTTAAAATATTATCCATGCTCTTCATTTCGAATTTTGAAGTTATGATGGAAATATTTTATTTAATTATGTTGTATATTGAAAGGTGTGAATTTAATTTAATTATTTTATTTACTTCCGTGTATGTCAACAATTATGTATACAACATGAAATGTGTGAAAGTAATTAAACTTGTACATGGAAACTTGTCATTAATCAGATTTACATGTTGACACCTTGACATCACTGTTCGATCTGAATACAACTACAAGATGTAATATAAAATAAATCATTGGAATACTGTAAATTTTGAAATTATTGTGATTTATTTTGGGCGATAATGCAAGTTTTATATTTGCGACTTCTTAAAACTTGTGTTGGAATACTACTGACAATTCTGAAATTCAAGGTTTAATTAACGCCATTCTAACCATGTCGCAATTTTTTTAATAATAAAAACATCACAATTATTTCTGAATTTACAGTAGTTATTTTTTCAAAATTCTTCATCTCATAGTTTGTTTTCCATCCAGGGTAATGAGGGTATACAAGATTGTCAGCCAAAACAATCATTATTCTGATTGCAAATCGACCCCCCCCACAAATCAGGCCATGTAAATAAATAAAACAATTGGTTTATTTCCTTTTTGTTTAGTAAATGTAAAGTATGTTCTAATAGTAATAAAACTGGTAAATCAAAGTTCGTCTACTCCCAGTTCGTCAACTATTTGACCATTCCCAGTTGGTATATTCCCAATTTGTTACAATTAAGAAATATATTCCCAGTTGGTCTAGTTTGATAAAATAAGGGTTTCTCAAAGAGAGAAATATAGATTCCTCTTCTGCTTACAGAAGGTAACAGAATTTCTCCACTGGAGATAAATTTTTTAAATTTCAAAATTTAACAATCGAGGTGAGAAATATTCCGTAACCTACTGAAAGCAGAAGTAGAATATGTTTCTCATATGAATAAAACCAACAAAACCTTGTTTTTTCAAGTCCCCTTTTGGGGACCCCTTTTTTGGAAACTGTGTATCCATGGTATTGCTGAGGATAACATTGTAATTCAAGAAAACAACACATAGGAAAAATACAAAATTTTGTGCAAACACTCCTTACCTAAAAAGGAGTTCATACATAAATAATGAAAATATTTGTCCAGCTAGAAAAGAAAATTTAAGCAATTTACTCTATGTCATTAGGAACGACAATTCTTGAAACAATGACATGACGTCATCCATAAACAAATGAAGGCAAAATGAGTTTTCAGTAAAGAAAAATTATGAAACATGCCAATAATGGTACTTAAGTTATACATTGTGTAAGTCATTCGCAGACAAAACTTGGAATGTTCTAAGAAATAATGTTTTTAATCAATCAATTGGAAAGTGGGGGAAATCTGATTCTTCCGCAGAAATATAACCAACTGCGGTTAAAAATATTACTAAAATTTAACCAACTGCCTAACTGGGAACAAAAAACACAGGGAATAGTAACTCGGGTCAATATTAAATTAGCAGCGCCGTTCCATGTCACCTGTCCATGACTAGATTTTTTAGCAATTTTTCTTTGTTAGAAAATAGTCTATTTGTGCAGAAGTTGGAGAGAAAATGAACAAAAGAACATTTATGAAATTCATATGTATGTAAAGAGAACTGTTTTCTAGGAATGTGTGACAGTGATAAATTTAACCTTTCAAAGTGAAATTATATTTTGGACATTATGGACTCATTATTATGGAATATTTTAAAGTCCATTTTGATCATTAGTTTTTGGCACGTTGGCTCAACATATATTCTAATTAATATGTCTTTAAGTTATCTTTAAATTGATTTTACTTTTCATTCAGACAATTATTTTATTTTATTTATTTAACTGTTTTGTGGACAATTAGTGACTTGCTCAACTTTGTTCTAAATCCTAATCAGATGTCTTATTCATTATTTCTTTATTCATAATTGTACTGAATCATTATGAAGTTTATTCTTTCACTAATGTCAGAAATTTGTCATGTCTTGTTTAATTGTTTCTTTATTACTTTTCGTTATAAATTCTTTTGTTTAATTTTGGTAAATCAGATAGAGAGTCAGCATTTATACTGACAACATCCATCTTTGTTAAATTGTTTACGTGGTTTCCATGCTGAACAATTAAATTATTCACATTACCAGTCTTTATGTGACCAGTTATTTACCAGTCAGCCAGTTGTGTATTCAGAGTCAGACTCAGTAGCAGTCACTTATGTATTGGCATCGTCGCCACATTGTCATTGGAGCAACCACCCAGTCAAGGCACCACATTTCTCCCTGTTACAAATGCATGGGTATTTATAATGTTATTTGGAAATCTTATTTTTAATCAAAATTTTTTACGATTAAAGCAGAGATGCAAACATTTTTTTTCCCTGTCAGACATTGGGGCCTACAGGATACCAAGTTTTGCCAGACCCATCACATTTCTGCCAGACCTATATTTTCAAT
>JARWCS010362748.1:0-10560 GCA_034783895.1 Geukensia demissa | reverse complement strand
CCTAAAGATTATTTGTAGTTTTTATAATGATTAAATTATTACTGTTTTTTTAATGTTCATATTGATTTTAGTATTTTGTATTTAAACATGTTAAAGATACCTTTTGAAAGTTAATGTATATTTTCATATCATGCGATTAAATAAAAGACTTACTATGTAATTTTGAATGTAGCATCCCATTGAATTTCATAGACCAGGCCCATTAATCCATGTATAGATTTTATAGAATTAAACACTGTCAATTCATTTCCAACACATTCAAATATTCTCCAGCCATTTTTGTGTACAACTTTGTTTGAATCTCCCAAACATAAAATCCGCCAAAACTTTCAATAGGAGGCTAGAACATAACATTCTAAGGAGGAACACCAGGGATAATAATTCAACAAATAGGTTTTAATTAAGTATTTTATCAATTTCTAGATTAAAAATAATTGTTAAGTATTTAACTTGTAAATTTATTTGAAAGGTAATCAAGAAATTAGACATAAACTGATTTATTTGAAAAACACAGTAAGTAATGTATTTGAAAATGTGAAAGACCTAAGGTTGCCTCTAGATCATGGGATGGGAAGTAGGTCATTGACCAAATTTTCTTATGCAATATCAGACATGGCGCACTTCTGGCAAACAAGAGTTAACTAGTTCAATCTTCAGGCACTGTTGTGGTGCTAATCTAAAACTTTCCATTCCTCTGGCACTTCTGTGGCTCTAATTTAGTTTTAAGCCGCAAGTGCACCAGAATGTTACAGTTTGTGGCTCTAACCTGCATACTTCTGGCACTATGCCTCTGGTATACTGATCAGATTGCCACAAGTTTGCGGAAAATATACTGCAAATTTGCTGCATACTTTATATTTCTGTAAGGGATAACTATGAAAATGCATCTTTGCTCCTCATGTATTATTAAAATAATAAAGATAGCATACTTGTTGGTGTTCATTTTGGAGTACCGATAGAATCAGCATTATGTAAATCTTCTATATATGAAACTATAACAAAATTTAAGTGTCTGGCATTCGAGGGAAATTTTCATATTTAACGTATATTAACTCATAGTAAGCTGTGTATGTTATTTTGCCACTTTGCGGGCACTGGAACAATAAATTATTTTGTGCTATATTTTTACATCAAGTTAATTCCTATCTATATATATCTGGCTGCTCTACTGCTCTTGGGTTGTCATACTTGATCATAAGACATTTGTATTGGAATTGTCTCAGTTCAAAAAATTTGTACTCTATTGTATGGTAGTGTATTCTGCTTTTGTCATCAAATTACTTAATTTGTCTGTGTTATAGATAGTTATTTAGATGGTTGCAGTAGTCACGCTGTACAGCTGGTAATTGTACTGGTTATAAAATACATAACTGATCATAACTATTAGATATGTAATGTTTAAATCTTACGTGCCAGTGTCGTGTGGACATGTCCTGGTAGAAAAAATATGTACCTAAAATAATGCTAAAGCCACACATTACATGCATTAGCTGTATTCATCATGTGCATCATATGCATGAAATACTGAAGATACATGCAATTTTAGTGAGCATAAAACCCTTATAATAACTGATAATAACTTAATGATTCAAGTTTAACATTTATGCAAGATCCTTACACTCTGCTTAATAAGAATTTAATATTAATAGTCTGGGATAATTGACAGGTAATTTTTAAACTATTGAATTATGTATAAATGTATTTACTGATTTATTATGACTGTTTCCTCAATAAAGACAACAGATACCGTAATCCTTTACATACAAAATATTTATCATCTGAAGAGATTTCGGACATACAGAATAAATCATGTTATTGAAAAGAGTTAAAGTAAAATGATTCTCAAGAAAACTAGATATTTACTTTTTAGCATCTATTAGATAATATGAGAACGACTATAGGAATCAAAAACTATAAATTATGCACAGAACCCAAAATGACTTAAATAGGTAAATCTCATGGTTAAATAAGTTCGTACATTGTAAGGAGTAAGGAAGAGTTATTAGTATTGATCTACCATTTTGTATATATTCCACATGATAATGCTTAAGACTGCATATACATGTTTACTGTGATAGATTTGAGGACTGCTGGATGTTCAAGAATGCAAGCTGAATCTATACTCCACCAGGTTTCAAAAGGAGACTACCCTAATGTGCAGTGTTGACATGTATACTGTTGTGATTCTCCACTACCCGGCTGCTCAGCATATGTTCAAGCAAATTGCAAATCTCAGTGGCTAAGAATCCATTGTATCCATTCCTTTTTGGTAATCGACTACACATAAAGTTTTCTTTTATCATCTATACTTTTAAAATGGCTTCACAGTTTCAAGATCAAAACTCGTGTAAAGGTTAGCAAGTTCTAAGTACGGTAGATGTTATATTCTAGGCTTCTATAATCTTCTATTTTAAATTGTTTTATGTGACAAACTCTGCTGGACATTTTTCAAACAGTCAGTTTAAAAAATAATCCTTTTACTTGACAAGATATTATATTTATGTAACGTTTGTATAAACGAAAAAAGTCAATCATTCTCACAATAAAATGAGTATAAATGTACTCCTAAAGAATAACATAAACTAATGCATATGTGACTGCCAAATCCGAAAAATGCATGACAGTTTAACACTGACTAAAAGCTTTACCGTCACCGTACTCCCAAATGTGAATTTAGCTACATAAAAAACACTTCATTCTATTCCGCAAACAAATTTTCATCAGAGAACTGCTCCTTAATTCCATTCAAAGCATTTAATTTATATACCCAGTCAAACTGAATTTTGAATAATGGTACAGTAAATTTGAATAATAGCAATGTAACAAAAAGTAACTTTTCAAACTGCAATAAAACAGAAACTGAACATACTAAGACTGTGCATGTGGCTTTGCAGACTCAACTGACAAATGAACCCTTCCAATGGGGTGGAGACCATCTGTCCCATACAGTGTATAATTAATTTGTAATCTTGATAAGGGATCTGTGATGTTCTTATCTAACCATTTTGTAGCTAATTATGTGTATACTGTGAAACTGATTTACTCCCTGGTGAGAGCACAGTTGTACTTCAAAGTGTCAAGTGCCAAAGAAATGTTTATCTTCAGATAAGACAAATGGTCTGTGTTAATCAGGTGAAGTCCAGATGTGTATTCATGAGAACTTACTAAAACCAAAAGGGCTACATGTCCTTTGTATAAACAAAATTTATATTGCATATAAATAACTAATATTGCCATTCAATACCCTCAGAATGCTTGTTATCTTGTGTTTACAAGATATTGGTGATTGTCAAGTATCGTGCTATGCACGACCTTTCATTGCATTTTTTATTCCATTCTTTATTAAATGGCAGCTTGAAATTAGTTCATGGATAAATGATTTCAAATAGTTCTATCTTTTGATATTTTGTATACAAAATATTTTTGTTATCTGGTAGGGTATTCATTTTTTAAAATTTTGGAGGTCACATGATAAATGCATGAAATTATATACCATTGACACGTGCTTAAAAATGTTTTATTGGTTGAATTCAACTCCGCCTTCAGAATGTTGTATTTAATGAATGAACAAGAATAATCTCTGTTTGTTATTGATTGTTTATAAAGGTATATTGTGTTTTAGACAAGATTAACACCTTTGTTTACTTTAAAAAAACTATTTAATCGTCGATAGTTTATTTTGGTTGGTAAAACATCATAGTTATATTTGTACAAGATATCTGGTATCGACAACTGTTTGGTAAGTTAATTGTAAATCAATCAATGTAATATTTTATATTAAAAAAGAGAAACAAAGGTTGTTCAAACGATGTGACATCTGTCTGAAATGGATTGTAAAACAGTGTTCTCAAGTTTCTACAGTAAATATTTTATGATCTCAAACAGGCTTCCCGTTTTACTAGCCCCTAAACAAAAAATAAAGAAACTACCTCATTATTATTTTTGTACAAGGAATAACTTTTAATTTTGACACTTATATTGTAAGTAGCATTAATGTACTTCAGTTTTGACTAATATTAAATTGATGTTGTAATATTCATTGCGTATAGATAAAATTACTGCCAATCTCACTTGGAGCCCTTCTTTAACAAATGGAAACTTGAAAATAGGTTTCTTTCATTGATTGCAAATTGTTCTATCTTTTGTTGTTTTCGTATACAAAATTGGCTTTTTCTCTAGTTTGATATCCATCTTAAAGCTTCTTTCGTGATATATGATTTAAGCCACCAACTCATAACATGTGAACTTGTGTAATCAAAGTGACAATAGAACTAATAATTTGATTGCATCATTGGAATGAAGGCAAACAATAGCATGAAAAACTCCATATTGAAAAAACAATATTGAGATACACGCGAGCAATAAAAGCCTAGCCTTTTAAGGGTTATGAGACCAATGTAAATAATTGAAGGTCAGAGGATTTTGACACGTGCTTAATGTTGTTTAATTGGTTGCTTAAACTCCGCCTTTACAATGTTGTTAAAAAAGGAAGTGAGTACTTTGTGTTTTAGACAAGATACTGTGCACGCTTTTGTTAGCTTTAAAGGAAACTATTTGATCGTTCATAGTTTATTCAGGATTGTAAAACCTCACAGTAATATTTATACAACAAATCTGTTTTTGGTGAGTAAATTAAGTTAATGTTATGAATATACTTCATTAACAAAGATAAATTTACGTCTGCTTAGATGATGTCAATTTGATGTCGAAGCACTCATACATTGATTGATACACCTAATTATGTACAACCTTATTCCTAACTCCGAAGTAGCTGTATATATTTTATATTATAATGATTATGAACTGCCTGGATATTGATGGTTATTTTATAGCGTTCAAGCATCGAGTGCTATGACCCAACAATTGGTATTTGCCAATTCTGACAAAAAAGACAAGTCTCCCACAGTCGAAATAAATTTATGTGTAGAGACTTGTGTCTGCGAACTAGGAATGTTATGCAACAACCATTTTCTTATCTGGGGGGGGGGGCATGGAATTTTTTTGAAAAAAAAATATTTTAATGGCTTAGCTGACAGAAAAAAATTTAAGACTTTGCATTGTAGTTGAAAAAAATTTATGCTGTCACCTGCTAGAAAAAACTGGATGTTCGAAACCCTTAGTAATCTGGGATTTGGGTGCATGGGTTGGAAAGAAAAAACTCAGTATACATTCAACAACAATTATTTATTTGCTCTTGTTTATTGCACATGAAATATTTGCAGTTCTTCAGTCAATTAGGCTGCTCCACATTTATTCCTAGTTCTTTGGGTTTTTAGTCATAAAAAAAGGCGGAGCGAGCGAAAGGTTTAATTAAATTTTTTTCTTGCAATGACAAAATACTGGAGCGCAACCTCAAAAACTGATGCGAAAACAACACTTTTCCTTCCTTATTGGATTGTTTAGGAGCGAGCGATAAAAACGATAAAAAATTATTTAAAAAAATGAAAAAGTAATGCGAGTAAAGTTTTGTTGAAATTTTGAACCCATAATATGAGAAGCGAGCGAATCCGAAGAACTATCAATAAATTTGGAGTGGTCTAATATCCAATACGAAAAAATAAGATAACTCCAACGACCAAAACTAAATTAAATTTTACTCAGTTCTCTACCAAGTAGTTTTCATTTGTGATATTAATTTATTAATACAAGCCGTCTCTTTACAATTATTATTTATTGGATAGTATGCTCGTGTGCTTAATCCCTGTTCTTTCTCCTACAGATGGAGCTTCCTTTTATTTTTATCTTATTCGTTTTTTGGGATCTACTCAAGTAATGTATAATGAGAATGGACAGATAAGATTACCCTCTCATAATTTATTAAAGTTTACCCTGAATATTTTCTGACAAAAGTGGACGGAATACTGTGCGTTATTACATTTATTACTTTCTTATAGATAACTAGATAGTTCGTAGGCTAGCTGGGTCTACCGTGCATCCGCCAATCAGACTCATCCCCACCACTGTTTAAAAATCGTATTTATAGCCGTTTAAACATTTTAAATGTTAACAAGAATATATGGGATGGTTTTAATTTTAAAATGTGTATTTTATATCTTACCGTGATATTTTGCCTCTGTTCGTTTCAGATATAATTTGACTTGGCGGACATTAACTGACATGCAATAAAAGTAAGACACTGTCGGAAACATGAATTATAATTAACGTTGCAAAAATGTCTTCTTTTTAGATTTTATTGGTTATAAAAAATGCAGATAAATGTAAAAAAAAATTTTGAAAATGCCTTTAATATTGAGATTTTGAAAATTTATTGTATTTCCTATACCGGTTACATTGATATATATTTGATATTTTTGCCATTTGTAGGGAACAATGTATATAACTTCCATTTCATTTTTGGCCAAAATACTTTGGAAACAACAATAAAATTCTATCAATTAACTTTTTCCATCATTTTTCATGGTGTTTATCTTTTTAATGTCACACCCGTATCATATTATATCAAAATGCGGTTGAAAAACCAAGATCTACGTCAATTTTAATAAATAAAATAAAAATGGATTAATTTAATGGGTCATTAAATTTTCAGTAAATCTAAATAATGAAAAGGTATCTTCTTAATCAATAACCATCTGTTTCAATCGGTTAAATTTATTTTCCCCTGTAAATATCACCGCTGGACTCTTACCTTGACACCAGTAATGCTGTGTTAAATACACGAATTTCCTGGACTAAGACAGACATTAATCTCAAAAAGTTAAATGGGAATATGAATAACTGAATTTGTGTTAATAAATAATCTTATAACCGGTTTAGGTATTTTGGCAATAACGTCATTGATAATTTACTATGAGCTGGATATTTGTATAATAAACCGTACAAACATATGTCAGTAACGACACTGATTAATATGACTGATTTTAGTGAAGTACTTATTTTTTAATTTTTAAATGGTGGCCTTTATGAATTAAAACAATGATTTTCACCGGTCTTCTGTTTGTCATTTATTGCGCCGGTATTATCCAATTCTGTATTGACCAATCAATAGCAACAAATTTCTCACATTTGCACATTTAAATATAAATCAATAACTTTATTTGATTTGCCTCGGTAGTTTATATTGACTTTTCCAATTAAACTCAATGACAGTGACAGTAGTTGCATTTGCAAATCTGCACATCAGCCCACTTGCAATTACTGTCTACGTGGTCCACCCTGATTGAAATAAAAGTTAATAAAAAAAATTGAGGTTTAACAATTACTTAGATATAATTTTTATACGGAATATTGACTGTGATGTGGGTAAGCAGGATCTCATATTGTCATAGATAAATATTAGTGTTTTGTGTTTGGAAAGATATACCGTATTTACTTCTTAAGGAATGCAATAAATGGTGCGGCAAAATGTGGGTTTATAACTGATACTTGTTGTATTAGAAACAGCCCACACTTTTACGACATGGTAAATATCAAACAATGTTTTACAGAATTACGGAAAGGCTTCGAAACGTATTGTACTTAGTAGTTGTCCAATACCGTTTCATTATAAAGAATAATTCTTAGCTTTGAGCATTAGTCATATACTACTGTTGAATAGTTGATATAGCATTTCATCTGTTCGTCCGCCCGTCCGTATGGCGTTTTGTCAAATCTTATCACAAGTAAAACTAACCATTCAATTTTGCATGTTTTTTTTTGTCTAATTACTGAACTGTGTTGAAAAGCATTTCACTAGTAGACGATAGTTCATCTTAATCGCACACTTTATTCTTGTTTTGAATAGAAATTTCGACAAAAAGAAGACAAGTTGGCCCGCAGTCGAAATAAATTTATGTGTAGAGAGTTACATCTGCGAACAAGGCCTGTTTAAAACTTGGCCTAGTAAAACTCAGAATTAAATAAACACCAATTATTTACTTGCTTTTGCAGCTTGACATTTAATTTTTCAATTCACCAGTGTGTCTTCAGACTGCACTCGCTCATGCATACTTTCACATATTTTAAATTGTTTCTTTCGCAATAATTAAGTAAACACTCCTACATTTCAGCATATTCAACTAGACTATTCAGTCAAAAAGGTTGGTACTTTTTTGTTCATGGCAGTGACTTCTACCATCGTTGTATACTTTTGTTTCGTTCCGATATGTATATTTTCGATAGTCCGAATTGTAAAATATCGAAGTAAAAATCGTCAGATGACAGGTAAGACCATGACAAAACATAAACGAAAAATTAGGCAAACATGGCTCTTGAATTTGTGGATGAAAATTGTCACATAATTGAGAGTTTTTATACGACTCATCACTTTGAAAACACGAATACCCCATATCTTTTCATTTAAATAATGAGTTTATTATTTTAATTGTTTGTAATTTTCTCTGAACAGATGACTTTTTTCCTTTATTTTTAGAATACAACCACAACCATAATTGGAAGCATCGGGTCAGTTAAAATAAAACTGAAACACTTTGTTGGCCATGGTCTTGTCTGTCTTCCGACTTAACGATTTGTGAATTCCTTTTGCAGTACACGACAGTTACCATGTAAAATGAACAAATAATACTAATATTGGAAATCAATAATAAATTGGATTGTTAGGTAAAATGAAATCATAAAAAATGGAATCATTTCATCATTCTATACAGCAGTTAAAAAGTAGAGTAGAGAGTGGAGATTATAATTCACTGGAGAGTAACCTTGAACTAGAATGCGTTCGCCTGTCAACTCTAGCAGCTTACACTGGCAATTATAGTCCAGTTTGTTTGGCTAAAGAAGGATTTTATTGTACCAATGGTCAAGTGAAATGTTTCTCTTGTGGTGCAAACTTTACAAACTCTACCGATTCTATCTCTGTACAGTCGTTGATCAGCTGTCACCAATCATCAACAGACTGTCATTTCATGAGAGGAAGAAGAGGAAATATTACCAATAATGATAATAACGGTAATACCGGTGCTGCAACCAGAGAATCTCCTGGCATTGGAGCACCACAAATCGATCACAATTCTCAAATGATTGGACTGCAGAGAGAGGAAATTTGTTCATTCGATTCTGGGTACTATAATTCTGTAAGTTATGTTATTTGCATTCTGCTAATTTTATAAGAACATTGCTTGTTTACGAATGCTCTAGCTCTCATTATGAAAACTATTATCAAACTGGTTGAAGCTTTAAGGATATTTGAAAGGTTATAGATAATGTTATGTATAATTCTTTAACCATAGGAAATGATTTTTTGGATAAAATATGTAATTAAATCATAAATACAAAGGGATGGTTATTATATAAAATATGATTTTAATTTTGGTTTACAGTGATCTATATTTAGAATAAGCATTGAGAAACATAAACATTTTTTAAATAACCAACAAATGCATGTAGCGTTAGTCGTTTTTTTAATTCCGAATAAATAACCTAATTTTGAAATGAAAATTGCGCCAGCATTACTGCCTAAGTAATTTGTATTATCGTTTTTCGTTTCATCTTGTAGAATAGATCATCGTTTGCTACACCGTTACGCTCCAGCAGATATACGATTAATAGAAATTATTTCAGCTACTGTCAGAATAGTTATTCTCAAGAAAGAGCCACAAATAACATCGATGAACAGAGCCGAACAAATTTATCATTATTTCGCGCTGGAAATTATGCTTCTTCAGTAAATAGGCCTACAAGACTTTACCCATTTATATCTGTTCATAATGACACTACTATAAAAACTTTTCCTGACTATAAAGATGCAAGAACAAGACAATCCTCGTTTTCCAATTGGCAGAGAGGGCAAGCTACTTTTGATTTAGCTGAAGCGGGATTTTTCTACATTGGATACGAGGATAGGGTTCAGTGTTTTTCCTGTGGCGTTGTTTTATGCAATTGGGAACCAAGTGATATTCCATGGATAGAGCATGCCAAACATTCACCTCAATGTAAATTTGTAAAACAGTTCATGGTATGTAGTTTTAAACAATTGATATTTTATAAGAAATGTATATGTTGTGCAGTCACTTTACCTTGTTTAGAAAAATGAAGGCATTAAATGAAAAACTAGTGAAATATTGTGACCTTTGCAACGAATTTTATTAGATTTAAACTAGAATTTATCATGAAATGCCGAAAAAGACAAAAGTAAGAAAGCTTTATGCTTATTTCATTCTTCTTTGTTTTTATGCTCTATTTCTAGAGCTTTAATCGTAAATATAATTCGAAGATACTAAAAGGGCAGACATGCAAAAATCTTTTTATCCTAGGATAGACAAGACTATGACCAACAAAAAAAGAAAGATTAATATAAGTGTTCAGAACACTACACTGAAAACTAAAGCTAGAGCAACACGACCCCTACAAAAACCATGGTGAGTTCAGGTGAAAAATGGTTGTTACAAATGCACGTACAAAGAAATTCCAAATTATAAAATTGACTTGTCGTCTTATTTTTCACTATTTAATAAAACAGTTGGACAATGTTATAAAGAATATCGCGTATGTCACACATAAACAGAAAAATGGTTGATTGATTGATTGTTGATTACTTAACGTCCAGTGGCAAATATTTCATGCATATTCAGGACGAGAACAAGTTCAACAATTATCAATATCGAAAAA
>JARWCS010362737.1:0-10561 GCA_034783895.1 Geukensia demissa | reverse complement strand
AACACACAACACTACACTGAAAACTAAAGCTGGAGTAACACGAACCCTACAAAAACCAGGGTGAGTTCAGGTGCTTCAGAAGGGTAAGCAACTCCTGCTCCACTAGTGGCACCCGTCGTGTTACTCAGAAGTCAAAACCGGTGTATAGTCACAATCGATTTTAGTCACAACCAGTACAAAGTAATGAGACGATTTCGTAAAAGAAATATTAACATTTCCAAACCAGAAACAAGATTTGTTTCCATAGGGAACAAATAAGTAAATTGATGAGCCTCCATAAATATTTCCTTAAATTGTTTCCAGTATATATTTTTGAACTGGCAAATCAGATATAAGAAATATCATTATAGGGAGATTAAAAATGTAGAAGTTAATCCACTGATGATTTACTATTTTATGGGTTCGTCTTGTCTGCTTTTTCAGAAGTAAGAAATTTCCATTATTGACCAGAAACAATTATTGCTAGTGGCGGACATGTTGGTCGATCAATAAAACGATTTATTTAAAAATATATAGATGCAATCCAATATTGATGCTTAATATGAAGTTTTAATTGAGTTGACCAAGCTGTTGTTCAGGAGAACATGTTTGAAAACTGGCAATCAAGAACAAAAGTTAGTCGCTTGATGGGGATATCAAGTGATGCCAAAAGCTAACATGGTCTTAACAGGTGAACTAAAAATTCACATATTAGAAATATGAAACACAGCATTGATGCAACTGACTCAAACCAAAAACAAAAACTTTTGTTTCATGGTTAGAGCATGCCATTGACGTGTAATCTTGATTTTTGCGGTGGCGTCAAATTCAGGATTTTTATATATGCAAAAGTTGCATCCCTATAATATGTGTAATGTTCACGTAATTTTTTAATACATTAGTTTTTTAAGATAAGATTTTTAAAACCTTTTCAAAATGTATGGGAGTCGATGTGAAATGTAGATTGGATTTTCCTTCTTGGATTGCCAATTATGCACTAACAAATAGTTTAATAGCGAAAGAAACATCACATTTATGTATTTCGATATGTAAAATGATTTAACTATACAACTGAATCCATCGTTTTGGTGCATATATGTGTTAAATTAATGTCCGGACAGTAGAATATAACTTTAACAAACAAAAATATATTGTTACATAATGCTTTGATATTGTAAACACTACATCATGTTCTCGTGACAATTAAATTCAGTTGCTACAAATAGAAATAATTATCAATCAACATTAAAACTTCTGAAGTTGGATAAATATAACTGAGTTTCCGTCACCACTACTGTTAGAATAAGTGGTATAAATTTAGGTAATTACTTCTATTTGAAATGATTTATTCATATTTTCTCCAATTTCAGACGCCTACGGTATCATAAAACAATATTGTTTTCAGTTTTCATTTACTTATTTTTTAATAAACGACCATGATCCATTTTAGTTTCCTGTAATTAATTTCATATTGGCATTAATGATATTAACACTTGAAACGATGGAGGTTTGGTTCAAACATTATGAAAATGAACAGATTTGAATTACAATAAGTAGAGTAAACAAAATACATGCATAAAGAAGATACCTCTCTAATAAATGCTCAAAGATACTGAAAGCAAGCTCAGGGTGAAATTACTGACGATCAAGCCTCTCAATACTAGATGTCAGTTTGTTCGACGATTTAATAATACTTTGTTGTCAATAATCGCGAGACTCAAGATGCATGCAATGCCAAATTGATTTATATATGTGTAAGGAAGCGATAAGTGCATTACTACCTGTACCAACAAATACCAGTTGTAATGTTCTGACTATAACCTTTGTAAATAAATTTGTTTAACAGAACAGTGAGATTCATTGGATCATTTTAAAACATTTTTGACATTTTCGAAGTTTGCCGAGTTTTTTCTTATTTGCTGAGCTAAGTAACAACAAAATCGCGGGGTAATAAATTAGTTGCAGAAGGAAGTATTTAAACAACAACGACAAAAAAATAAATAAATAAATAAATAAATAAAAATAAAAAATCCACAACTATAGATACAGATTTATCCTTTATCCTTACCTTTTCCGAATTGGTATATATCACACATGTATAAATTTAGATGTGGTCGATTTTTAATGAGACCACCTTCCACTAACATCTACTTTACAAATAATATTAACATTTATACACTATACTGCCCTGATGATATCTCAATCTCGAAAAAAGATTCATCAGAAGTCTCACACAAAAATACATTTAAACCTATCACTTTTTAACCATGTTATACACATAGGGTCTATTATCTTCGAAAGTGCATTGTATTTTTCCATCACAAGGAATCCTTTTTGAAAGAGAAACGAATTTTTCACCATTTCTCTCAAACAGTGTATATGTGATAATGAATGTGTAGGATTGATAAAAAGAGATTCTTTGTTATTTCTAGGCCTATCAGTGTTTTTTTTCCTTTTTTGTCTTAACAGTAGACTCATTTTTACGTTATTGAAATTATATATCTATAAATATTTGCGTAATAGATGATCGTCGCTTCTCTGAACTCTGCTTCATGTTATTATAAACCAAGAGAATAAACTTATTTATAGGTTTTGATTCTAATGCTACTGATCAGGGTTTACTCCTTGGAATGCACAAAAAGCATATCAAAATTAACCTTTTTATTCAACATTGGAAAAATTATCATTTGAAACCACGGAGTCGATGCCTCTGTAGGTAGATAGATATCCCCACGGGTATTCATCAGTCCAGTTTTCATACTTGTCTGTAAATAATATTTCGATGTTTTAAGATTTGAGTACTTCTTTTGCTATGTTTGGATATCGATCTTCCTATGTTTCGGTTCTAATACTTTTCATGAGAGGTTACTTATTAAAATGTACATGTAACATATTAATATAAAAATTACCAATGTTGAATAAATATGGAGAATTAATTTGGCTTAAATTCATTGTTTAATGAGATTGAGTTTGAATATTTGCATTGTAACTCACTTAAATTAAATTTATATAATTTGGTTTTTATATTTGAATTCACCATATTCATTCAACATAGGAAAACTTCTATTTATTTCTAAAATTAACGACAAAAAGGATGATTTTACCTTTCCTATTGCATACTTCCCATACTTATTTGGCAACATTCCTGTTTCCCCTCCTTATTAGGTTTATGTTTCGTAGTTGATATAATAATCTGGTGCCTGTCTTTTTGAACATAGAGGTTGCTGTTGTCACAAAGAAAAGAAGATGTGCAATGATTGTTTATGAAACAGCCATCCGATACGTATAAATCAAGCTTCTGCGGGTTTTTCTAAATCCTTCATTAATGGAACATGTTCACACTTTACGTCAAGCTGTTAAAGCCCCTCCAATAAAATGTAATGATATTCAATGTAAATAACTACAACAATTATACCATCCAATAAATGCTGAAATCATCATCATGAATTGGTTTAGCCCAATTGTATCAGTGTATATTTGGTGACCTTAAACCTGTTATTCAGCAATATAATTGACCTCTTCTCGGAATAACGAGTTAAAAGGTTCCGCGACAGAAGCACCTAACCCTACTCGCGATTTAAAAGGAGATCGTGAAGTCCACGATTTTGTTCTTTTTCTTCATGTTTTGCCCTTTTTTTTGAGTCTTGTCTTTGTAGACTATGCACTTATTTCTCGAATAGGTTTTCTACACTTGACCCAAACGCAGTTTTACTAGGGTCGAAGGATGGGTGATGTAGGACGTCCCTTCTATCCCTTACTGATATATCTCCGTAGTTCGAGTTTTACAAAGCCAAAAACAAGAATATCAATGATTAGAGTGGTGAACATGTCAAGAAAGGGTTTTGGTGTCGCACATGAAAAGCCATCTATGTCATTATCAGGATATTGTTACGGTTTTGATATCCAGTTCAAGCAAAATCCCATTCAAATACTAATAGAAGAGAATCTTTGATATTGTAGCACCTTGCTTGAGAAAAATGTGGCAGTAATTGAGTGAAATAGCTCATTGTGCAATTAAATAGTTTCCACTATTGTTTTTGTAAAAGTCGTGTATGTTGAGTTCTTGTCTGTGTTCTGAATTAACAATTTCCCTCTATTCCTTTGATTCTTTGAATTCTTTTAACAGATTTGTCGGTGATGCTTTTCTGTTTAGTGTATTTTATAAACAAATGCAATTTTATTTTAGGTTCTTCTGATTGACCAACAGCAAATGACAAGGATGGCTAAAAATTCTGTAGCAACAATTGTGAATGAACGTATGAACATACATGGTATTTGGATAAAGTCACGGTTAAAAGTATGGTGTCACAATAAGTCTTGTACAGAAAACCTGGAAATAAAGCTAAGTACTTATGTTTGATTTTATACATTCGATTTTTTAATTTCTTCGTATGCAGTATTTGTTTTGTTTTTCTGCCATTCATCACATTTAACGATAAGGTAAGTGATGTGATGATCACTAACCTGAACTTGACCAAATAATTCAATTTCTTAACAACATTTTAACGTTACACTCAAAGCACACACATGATCCATACAATTAATTTTTCCAAGTGCATTTCAAAACGATTAAACTCATTTTAATATGAAGTTGAATAAAACAGAGCGATTTTGTAACATAAAAAAGTCATTTTAATGAAATGCAAGGTATGTTTTATATTTAATCTATTTTCTCCGATTTTATGTTATGTTACAAATAATAAAACATAACAAGGAAATATTGAGAAATGAGTATTTGCAAGTTTCATATGTATAAAATCCCTTAAATCTCTCCGTTCCGTTAAACTAACTTATCCAAAGGGGATACAAGTTCAGTCTTGTAGCCAAAACATTAAAACTTGTTTTTGTTGGTACAAATTATAATAAACTGATCGCATCATTACACAAATATTCATACATTTGGCAATGCATTCATCTTGTCTTTCTTCATGATTATTGACAACACATTATTAAATCGTCAGACATATAATCTCATCGGGAATCTCCTGAGCTTGCTTTCAGTAAATGGGACCATTCGTCAGTGGTGTATCTTCTTTTTTGCATGTATTTGTGTTAAGTATATTTATTGTAATTGAGGTACTCTTTAATCGGATTTCCTTTGACCACTCGTTAACTGGGGGAGGATTGGGTACCCACTAAACTAAATTAACCCCACCACAAGTCAAGAAATGTGGTCATAGGTGTGTCTTTGAGTTTAATATTTTGTTACATGTACATTTTTGTTGATATTCAGGTAAGGGCAGCATTGTTTTACGCAATTTAAAAGGCTAACTCAATGTCATTCAGTCGGTCAGATGAGTTTCATTCAACTACCGACAACCTTAATTTTGATACTTGCACTGGACCCAATCATCACTTTTACCTTTGACTGTTCATGCTTACTACCTTCTTTATATTTCAACTGCAAACATTGCTAAAATACATGCAGAAGTTACCCCAAAAAAATAAAAAATAAAAATTGACTAGTAAACCACTGTTTTATAAAGAAACAACGAAAATGTGTATGAATTGTGTGCATGGACTTATACACACTAAATTAAGATAATGTCGAATCTTGGATCAGCATAGGTTTGTTATTCGGGAATTGACTCGTAAAATTTGACCAAAGAAAGGGGGCGAGATTCAAAAATATAAAAAAATACATATGCAAATTCCCAAAGAAGAAAACACTTTTTCCATTAACGAATAATTTAATGAAATCATAAAATGATCACTCTGTCTAGTGTGCATTAGAATGAACTTCAATAGGCAAAAGCTGTGTGGTCATTGATTCCAATGATAATTCATTAGAAAGCACACACCTGCACCGGTATTCAAAATACAAGTTTACCAATGTTGATTAAATATGGGGATTTTAAGTAGCATTTGAATGTAACTAGACACCTCTCTCAACTACATGACAAATAATTCTGGAATATTCTGCAAAGCCCGTTTTACATCATTGTGTTTTTTGTGTTTTGCAAGAAAAATTAAACTGACTGCTGAAAAAGAAAAAGGCGTTGACGATTAACTCGCAGAAATATATTCCAACGACCTTTACACAAGAAAAAAAATGCTTGACAATATATTCCTTTCGAATTTCAAACAAAGATAAAAAGCGTGATCCTCCATCACTCTACTGGATTTCAAAAATTGCACAAGTGTTTTCATCAATGTTATATCGCGGGGTCTAAAATGCTAAACAAAATCTATTTCCAAGTTACTGGCAACTATATTTTCAGCAGTTAAAATGGGCTTTAGAGTTGCTATGATATAACTAACCAAGATGTGACGTTAGTTACATGTTCATTATAGTCATTTCAGATATCGGTTAGAATACATCCAAAGAAACGATTTCCCGGCTGTAGTTTTATTTATGATGTCTTTCCGATATGACTACGTGAAGGATGCGGAATATACGAAGGTAAATACAGTAAAAACGAAATGGAACACCGCTGTGAGTAAAAAATATTTGTTTAGATTTTGAAAAAAGCTGGCATTCTGTTGGTTTTAAGATGACACAAACTTTAGTTCAACATCGTTAAAATCACAATTGTTGCTCCGGAGGTAATAAACCGGTCCAAAATAATGCAGTTGTTTCTTAATATTACTTCATCATTCTTCACGTATTAGTTCATTGTTGTTCTACATGGATGACACTGACGTTTGATATTACATAATATATGAAATTGTATATTTTTACCCAATGTCTATATAACGCCCAGGATTACTTGCCAATTTCTTTTGTACAGACATAAGTATCTTGGATGTAAAGACAAATCATATGTTGTAAGGTATGTAATAATCAGTCTTGTATTTCACAGTTTATCATTTAGCAATAATTTAATCGAATTACATTAGTTTCTATGAGTTATGGCTGAACAAAGAACAACTACTACGTAAGTGGGTATAAATTTCATACTAAACGTCTTATGTCAGGGAAAAGGGGTAATGGGTGCGTGTTGCTTTACCTTTACTAATGGAAGAAATACTAGACACAATTTTCATATTTTTAAATGAATAATTCTTTAATTTGTCACTCTTTTATACATTAAATTGATGAGGGTTTGTGCTTGTTTTCATGTTAAATAGTATAATATTGAATTATGATGACTTATTAAATACATTAAATTGGTTTGCTTAACGTCCAATCATGGGCATATTTAGCCATATTTAGGACGAATATAGTTTACAAACAATGAATCATTGAAGGCGCGGGTGGGTGTAAGGTCGAGTAATAATGACAAATTGGTACTGTGAAGGTAAGGGCGGAAAATTTAGCTCAAGTAACTGGCCACCTAAACCACTCCTTATGAGCTCATTCGAAAGAATCCGTAGGAGAGCTTGGGATTACCCTGACTTGGTACACGACGTTAACGTCTCTAGTCAATACTTGTAAAATTCACTTGCACGCTCAAGTTTTAGGAATTGCCTGTTGCTCGTATATCTATTCAACGTACGCGTTACTCCATGTCCAGTTATTCGATACCAAAAACTGCTATGTTATTATGTGTCATGTAAAAATGAATGGTATGCAATAATATTATATGGATAAAACATCTAAGCATGCATAATATTTGTTCACATGACGTAAGTTGTTTTTAAACAGCAAGTTTCAAATACCACACAAACAATAATAAGAAAACAGAAAAAACTAAATGGAAAAACTTTAAACAGTACATAATAAAAACTAATTGGCCTGGAATTTAGTAATTCAGAATTATATATATTTTAAGTAGCGTTTGCAAGTGAAGCTTCATGTATACACGTGTAACAAAATGTCACATCTTTTCCTAAACTGTATGAAAAAGTAATCTAATTTCTCAGGCGATTCCTTATTGTCATTTCTTTTGTTTTTCTGAGGGTCGGCGCCAGGCCAATTGTCTGTATTAATTGCTAAGTACAAATCTTTCTGCGTAGAAAAAGGCTTGACCCACGCTTAAAATTATCTGGAATAAATATTTATCCTTTGCCGGTTCTATCTGAACACCATTGGTTCATTGGAGAATATAGACCTAGAACAATTCTGCAAAAAACAATTTCATTTCAAAATGTTTATTGCATCTGTAGGAGGCACACATTCATAAGATCGCTTTCTAAAAACGATTTGGCAGTGGGTTAAGCTGGTCCAGTAAAACCCGCAAGTGTCCATTTTACGAAATCTGAACATCATCGGCAATTTCCATCATAAAATCCGGTCAACTGACTTACCGAAGAATGACGGAATTATACAAGTATATTACGATTGCATTTTACTGCTAAAAGTATAATTAAACTGTCAAAACTACGATATATAATAACGATCTTTTCCTCAGAGATTCAAACCCAGTTTTCTCCACCATTTCAAAAGTTTGACGTTGAACATATTGTCCACGCCATTATGTAAAAATCATTTCAATATCCGATAATTTATAAAACAGTTGGAAAACAAACATATCAACCTGTCTGCAGCAATGATTAAGATTTTAATGAATTTTAGAAATAGAAAATAATTTATCAAAATAATTTGAAGAAATCAAAGGAGGAGACAAAAAGTCTGTTCTACTAGTGGCAACCGTCGTGTTACTCAGTAGTCAAATCGGTTGGTTAGTCACAATGGGTGGTAGATGTAACCGGTATTGAAACGGAATCAAAGCTGTGACCATTGGAAGAGGATATCATTTGTGAATTTGATATTTCGTTACGAGGTCACCATGATGACGGAAATATTTCCAAAGTAACGAGATTAACTTTTCCATCAGAAATACTTGGTTGGGTAGCTTTCTTGCCAGCGGCAACCTCTATCAATAACAAAATCCTCAAAGTACCCTGCCAGTTAAAAATCTTATAAGATTTCAGCTCTATCTGCTTATTTGCTGCTTACGAATCACGTATAAACTGAGACATATGTACTTTGTATTTAGGTACGACTGGAATGTTGCTTCAGATTAAAGAAAAATTCAAAACAAGAAAATCACCTCTCTTGTCTTTTACATTATAAAAATGAAATGATATTTCAGAGAGATAACATTTAACCCGCCTTTGCTGTCAGTATCAAGATAAAAGTCCAGGTATGAAGCAAGCCTTTCTTTGTGGGATAGCATCATTGATTTCAAGCATTGATAGAACCACACCATGACCTTAATAAAATACCTTAACCATCCTTTTTTTAATAACAACCATACGGTGTTGCTGTTCGCAGTACCCACAGCCAGAAGTCTTATTTTTCCCTTAGAAATAAGTTGGAATTATTGGTCCAATTGTGAAAACTTATAGACTTTTTCGATGAAACGAATCCGCATAGCAAGAATAGCAGTCAGAACATATGTAGTAAAGGAAAGAAGCCATGACAGCGACCATCCTGTCCCTAAAATAAATCGGTGAGGGCTAGATCGGGTACTTTGAATGCATATATTTATAGGATACCGGAACAAAAATGGAAATGAGTACAACCACGAAGTTTACCAGACGAGTACTTTCGGGTGTTTAGAAAAATTTAATTCACCCACACCACTTTTGAAGAAGCCCCAGACGTGGCAACTGTGCAGCGTATTTCTAACACATTAATTTAGGGAGTCCTGGGTAGTCAGATGTTTTGCAAACCATTCTACCAATAGACACCTCTTTATTCGGATCGAGAGACCAAGTTACTGACCTGTATTTGGAACTCAAAATAGAAATAAAACTTTTTTCAGGATTTGAACCATTAATCTATCGTTCCGTCTTTTAAACATATTTATTGTAATTTACTAGTCTTCATTTGTCAGTTAATCTGTAGTAAAATTTCACCTGCAAAAAATTTCGATAATTTTCGTTCCAAACATACAGGATCAACCATCATCTCTGTTATAGAACAACGCAAATATACAAATCTTAATGTGAATAATAATTTATTGATGTTATATAACCTCCAAATGTTCGTTCTGCTGTGGTGAATAAAAATATTTACAAAATAAACAAGAAAAGGCAGTTCTTGAAAGATCATTGCATTCCCCTCGAATTCCTGTCATATTTTCGCCATCGCACTTCAAGCACATTACGGAAAACAAGTTTTGTTACTGATTCAAACGTATGAAGTGTATCCATTGGATATGAAAAAAAAAACGACTGACTTCTAAGTTATATGAGAATGAACCGTTGTAAGAACTCAAGTTCGACACTCAGTTGGATCATCGAATAACCTTGCAAAATACTTCAAATGTTTTTCCTTCTTGCCCAAATAAGCTAGTCATATTTAAAATCGGGATAGTTCACAAATATAAAAGAATAGAATTGTGATAACGACTGTAAAAACATGTGAAATGGATATCACATATTAGTAAATCAAGTCATGATGACGACGTAAAATTTCAGAAATCAACGTTCGTCGAAATTTGGTTAAGCAGCTATTGTGATGGCTGTTAATATAGGAAAGCTCAAGTTCTTAGTTATCCTGTGACAGGTATAAACTATCTGTGCAGGAGCGGCTGGAATGCTCGGTGTCTCTTCTTGTATATGATGAGATAAGGCGTGCCGCTGGAGTAAAATAAAAATAGGAGATGTGGCAAGATTGTCCATGAGACAGCCACCCACCAAATGACAGTAGAATTTAAACTTCTACAGGTCCCATTATGGCCTTCAACAA
>JARWCS010362726.1:0-10561 GCA_034783895.1 Geukensia demissa | reverse complement strand
ATAAAGCTGAGAATGGGAAATCTGAACTGCTAAAAACTACCATTTTACAGAATATTTTAACATTTGATGGGCAACAGCAATATTAAATGGAGTTTTCAAGAGTGTAAATGTACATATTCAAATTACAAACCAACCTTTTTAGCAGAATGAATGCCAAAAAATTGAAATAATCTCATAGAAAAACAAAAACATGATGATATTCATTGAATTACGGCAAGGTTTTAAGTTTTACTTCACAATGATTTACAAGAATGTTAAAGGTTGGCGCCTATTGGATAAATGGTGCATTGAATTATTGACAATTACCAAACATTTTAATGTAAAATCTTATTAACATCTTATGAGCATGCCAAAAGAGGAAAAAAATTACACAAAATGAAAATTTGCAAGAATTATCACTACACGTAGAAAATTAAAAATTCTTGAAAATAAACCAAAATATGACTTGTTAACATTAAATATCTGATACCAGATATGGAGAGATGTACTAACGTAAAAAAAAATTGGGTTATCATGTTTTATGCCCAAGTTTCCCCTTTGATTGATAGTCAATAGGCTAGAAGTTTTTAATGTTTTCTTAGAAAACTGGAAATTTTTGTCAGTTAAATTATTCTAAAACAATAAAAAGTAAATATAAATTATCAAATATCATTTTTTGAATGCATTTATGCAATAAAAGCAGTTCCTTGGGCAATAGAAGTACTGAAAAAATGGGTAAAAGGAACTTATATACAATTTTATAAAAATCTATATTTTGTAAATCACACATTTTTCGAAAAATTAAG
Organism: Geukensia demissa; assembly: GCA_034783895.1. Lineage (NCBI taxonomy): Eukaryota > Metazoa > Mollusca > Bivalvia > Mytilida > Mytilidae > Geukensia > Geukensia demissa. The sequence continues at coordinate 9,776 of JARWCS010362726.1, read as the reverse complement.
AATACTATAATATCTGTTAACACACATAATTTGTTTCATTTAATCATTTTCTGGCAATTAACACTATTTAAAGACATATATTGGGTTTCTTTGATATACATTACTGCGATTTGAATACATATGATTAAATTTCCTAGATGTAGGGGTGTAATTTTCATAAAATTTAGAGTGGAACAACACTTTAGCATAAGTTGCTTGAGCTTATAAGATGCCTGATATATAGCACTATTCAAATAAACCAACTTTATAGTCTAAAACAAATTATTTCATTCGCTGCATTACGAAAATGGAGAAAAACTTAAAAAATCTGAAATTTTCAAAATCCTGGTTTTTCATAATTTTTGGTATCAAAATAACGGAAATAAACAACATAAGGGTAATACAATTTAATAAACTTCCATAATTGATAAAATTGTTTACAAATAATGCTTCACGACTTCATACAGTATAATAGTTGAAAGGCAAAAAATCTCGTTTTTTTTTTTTCGAAAATTGAGGTAGAGGTAGGGCTACATTTTTTGCTATTACTTTTTTGATAGTTATTAAAATATAGCACAAAACATGTTTTGAAAAGCTCATACATTTATCGTTTCAACAGTACCATACTTGTAAGGATTAATGTATGTTTTCATGTTATTAAATATCCATAAACCTTAAATTACCTGTGAAACGAAAATAGGCAAAAATAACATGGTGGGGTACAAAATGCACAGTAAAACCTAAAAGCATCCCAATATTATGCTTGTTAACATTTAAAATATGAAAAAGGGTATAAATACGAATTAAAAAAAGTTGGTGAGGATGAGTCCTGGGGGGGATGCACAGTAGACCTACCTAGCCCACCGCCTAATACGTTTAATGAAGTTATTTAACTTAAGTTACGTTCTATTCTGGTATTAACACGGGATGTAGTATTGTATGTTTTAATTTGTTTTATATTGTTTATAACGAATATCTATTATTTCCATTATTTTATTCATGTATTTGTCAAGGCCTTTCTTCACGGTTTATCCGAAATTCTTTTTTGATGCATTTTTGCAATATGCGTGTAGAGATCTTTCGATAACATCACCTCTCTTTCTTTGATGAAGTTAAGATCTCTAGTAATACTATGACCACAATATTCATGTTTATATTTCTAACTAAGACTCCAGTCAAAATAGAATTTAATCTAGAACTAATTGCAACAGAAGAAATTTTAGTCTTAAACTGTGGCATTATATACAAAAGAGAAAGAGACACAGGAAACATTCCACAAAAATCTTGGGGAAAAGCTTGAAATCAGAATTTTTTCATGTATTTTTAATGAAACAGGGGAGATAACTCTTACATGTAGTTTTTACGATTTTTGGAAGGACATTTTATCTTATTGTGTTTAAATATGGTACTTTGATGGAATCAATAGTTCTTATTTGACTCTATGACACAATCTGGTAATAATGATATGTAGATGTCCAAAATATTGCAAGTGGAGAAGTCAAATCTCACCTAAATATTATTTTGCATGTATACACTACCAAATATTGTGAGATTGTTTTTTTTTTCATTTAGCACCGATCATTTAGAACAATTTCCTGGAGTGGACATAACACTTTATGCTTTAGAAATAATGATTTGACAATTAAATGATATCTGTCAGCATTTTGTCTTTTTAATTGGTTTTTTGGCACACTTTAACGCGAAAATTAATGCATGTAGTAGTTGTCTCTGTCGTCGGATTTGGCTTCCCATTTCGCTTTGTTTGGGTTTGAATGCTTGACTTCCTATCTTTCGGTTCTAATGTTACTGATGAGAGGTTACTCCTTGAAATGTACATATAGCATTAATTTTCCATATTTTATTAAAATTGGTAATTTTGTATTTTTTCTAACACAATCAAATACACAAAAACGTATTTACTTGCGTGTTTCAATAATAACACAAGAGATGTAGCACATCTCAAAATTATAAATATCATACATGTAGATTTAACCAAAAGGTCGTCAGCAATTGACAAATTTACAACGTGGAACAAGATGTAAAACGCCCCATTACTAAAATTTGGTTGATTTAAATGTAGCAACAATCGGAAAATTAGGTTAACAACGGAAAACTAGTAACAGTTAAACACTGATATCAGCCATAATACGGGGAAAATAAAGAATGTGGCGGGTTTCAACTTTCATTAAATTTGTAATTCGATACACAGGTACTGATAATGACAAATGCATTAAGAAATGCCAAGAAGTACTCACAGTTTCGATCAAGTTATCTAATTGATAATCTACCAGTCATTCTTTAATCAGAGCATCAATGAAAGAAAGTCTTTTGAGATCAAGTTTTCAATAAAGTTAATAAATTCCAAGAAAGCACCGTGACTTTGAGATGAAGAGCAGCAACCAAAGCGCTGTTTTTGTTTTATTTTCCAAAACAATCTAATACGAACTATATCAAAAGATAGGTAATTTGCAAAACGTGATTATTAAACAAAGGATTAGGTCGATTGTCGTGTTTTATGTATACACTATTTTTGCCTTAGATTAGGTCGATTGTCGTGTTTTATGTATACACCATTTTTGCTTTAGATTAGGTCGATTGTCGTGTTTTATGTATACATCATTTTTGCTTTAGATTAGGGCGATTGTCGTGTTTTATGTATAGTTTCAGAATTTGTATTTCGGGGCTTTTTACAGCTTCCGTTATGGTATTGACTCTGGTTCATTGTTGAAGGCCATAATGGGACCTGTAGAAGTTAAAATTCTACTGTCACTTGGTGGGTGGCTGTCGCATGGACAATCATGCCACATCTCCTATTTTTATATCTGATAAGCCAAATATAAACATGATACCAATTAGGCCGTTTATAGACCGTTATTTAGTCAATTTAAGCTTGAAAGGGCAGGTTGCTTCTGATTTGTACTGCATATGTTACAATGTCCAGATATTGCCAATACAACGTTTTGAGAAACCTCAATTTCTCTCGCTGTCTAATTCCTCAACAAAAACAGGTATTCGAAAACATTTCAAAACAGATATTGTTACCGGTAATACAGCAATAATTTGATCTCTTCTGCAATTGACGTTAGCCAAGATTAGAGTTTTAGGTTTCCCTGCAGGTGATATTGACCTTACCCTTCTTGGCACCTGGTCTCAACCCTTGTTTATGTAGGAGTTCGTGCGATCTCTCCGGATTTGACACAAATCGACACTCCCGATTTTAACATCCTGATTTGACACCGATTTGACAATAAGTATTCCACGGGTATTGCGCGCAAGAAAGGGGACGCTTATCCTTCTAGAGCACCTGATCCCACGCCCGTTTTAAAAAGGACTTACTGGATTTGAAGCCTTGGTTCATTTTGTTTTGTTTTATCGTAAAGTGTGTTTCAAATTTTTCTTGTCTCTTTGGACTACGCGTTTTTGGTTTCACAAATATGTATTTAACACTGTACTTTGCATACTTTCAGGAAATGGATAATAAAGAAATGTGTTAAATTGCCCTGTTCCTTTGCTTGGAATTTACTTATATACATGATATTTTTGTATCATGAATATTTGCACTATACCCCTTATCTTCTTTTAAATGACACAAATAATAAATTAAATGTCTGCTAGTAATATTGTCCGGTAGAAGAATTTCCAATCTGAAAAATTGATTATAACCTTGCAGTTTCATAAAGAACTTCAACGCCGTTGACCCCATGACCACAAAACACAGAATCCTGCATCAAATGTTTCAGATAATACCATTTGCTTTCTAAGATTTTCGGCATTATTATAACTCATTATTTATTAAATACCTGAAACTTTATCTTGTTCTAGCCTTGAAATCTCCTAACGAAAATCAAAATCGATGATCCATGACCTCCAGGTCACAAAATCCTTTTGTTTCAAAACATTACAGTTTAGACCACGAACTGTCCGTGCACAAAATTACATGATGATATCCTAACCCCTTTTTGAAAAAAAGATTAAAATCAGCACATAAATTACATAGGAAGTTGGAAAAGCCTTCCTTGAGGGTGGGGTTGGGGTATAAAATGGTGTTACCAAGCAATCTGGTAACAATAACCAGAGATTTAAAGTGCCTAGTTTAACGAGAAGAGACAAGAAAAAAGATAAAACGAACTTGGAATCCACGAATATTGTACAATGATGCCATAGATTTACAAGAGAATAGGAAAATTATGAGAGGCACATTTGGATTGCTGCATATATGGAAAAACGAAAAACCTAGTTATAAAGCCTCTGTTACCACCCCCCCCCCCCCCAAAAAAAAAAAAAAAAAACAAAACAAAACAAAAAAACAAAAAGAAAGAAAACATCTCCTGATCACCATATGTCATTTTTACTCTTCATTTCTCACCGTCTTGAACAACAAAATGGAGAAACTTAATTTATTCATAGGACAGTGGTCACAACACACAAACGTATTCATAAAGGCGATAACTTTATATTTTAAAATATTCACTGAAGAAATTTGTAATTCATGGACGAATACACGTTATCTAAATCGTTTATGTGAGCATCACTGGAATTTATTGTTAACAAGTCTGACAGATTAAGTCGATACCCGAAAACAGTATCAATTTTGACATTACTATGCGCTATTGTTTTAAGTTAAAATTTCTTAAGATGATCGAACCGGCGTCAAGTTAATTTACTTTTACAACATTCGACCATTCCTTAAGAAATATTTTAATTTTTTTCTATTAACTTTAAGTACGTGAGGGATACCTTTTTTGGCCGGACCGACTTCGTCACGTTTTTCAGCCCCAACTTACTTCGTCACTAGGCTGGACAAAAATTCCGGCGGGGCTAAGTCCAGTGTCGAATTCATGTGAGAGATCATAAGTGCATAGTCGAAAAAGAAAGACGAATTTGAAACAAACTAAAAGATAAAACGCAAAAAAGAACAAAGGGTTGTAATCCACGAACACTTTTACAAAGCAGGAGTAAGATAATGTGCTTATGAAGGTTAAACAATACCTGTCTTGCGCGCAACACCCTTCGAGGAATCCTTAAACTCTAACTTCCGGTTTAACTTCGTTACGACAAGTATAGGCAATAGGTTCTCGGCTACAAGTCATTACGCAACTTTAGGACGAAGATACTTTGGGGTCCTAAAACATCTCACAGATAGGTGATGTTATGTTGATATATACTTATACAATATAAAACTGACGAAGGTTAATCCAGAAAGCGTTTTGTACGCAAATGAATATAAAAAACGTATTCCCTATTCTGCATTTATCCACATCCCTAAGTTTTATAATTTCAAATGACGAAAATGTAATAATACTATATAAATTTATGAAAGTTATCATAATCTTGATAAGATTAACTCTTTAAAAGCAGAAACATATTACTTGTTCATGCTGCTGGATTTTAGTCCCCGGAGGACATTCGCAGCCTAGTAACCAGAATTTTAATCCCGGCACGGTTCATTATATTAATGCTTTTAATTTTCCGATCAAAATTGATTAAAAAAAAACCCATACAATTATAAGGCTCTTCCTTTTGATGCAGAGGTAACCATTACTTTAGTTTTTTCTCCTGTTCAGTTAGAATGTTTTGTGCCGAATTAAATTCATTGTATTGTAGACGATTTTCTAACATCTAGACTTCGAACACAGCTAAAGAGTTGTATATCAATGGCCGAACAGTGCATCAAATTCCATTCAGAATTGATTTGAAAAATATAAATATCTTATGCTCTTCCTATTGATGCCCTTAGCTTAGTTTGGACTCATGCTAAGTGAGTTATTTTGTTTCTGATGTTTGTGCTAATTGAATGTCATTGCATTTTAACCGGTTCTTCGTCTGGAATTCGAGCACTGCTGAACATGCAGTTGCTATTGGAAATAAAGTGAAACAAATTAATTTTAGTATTTTGTGACATATTTATTTCTTCCATCCAGTCATTGCTCTTGGATTTTCGTCCCGAGGACATTTGCAGCCCATTAGCAAGAATGTTTATTCTTGTATGATTCATTACTTAAAACCCTTTAATTTTTTGTTCAAAATTGATAAAAACTACCATAAAATCTAAGCCTCTTCCTTCTGATGTCGAGGTTACCCTTGGCTTAGCTTGGACTCCTGTTTAGTTAGATTGTTTTGGTTTTGATGTTCGTCCTTACTAAATGCCAATGTTTTTAGCAGGTTTTCCAACATCTAGACCCCGTTGTAAATCAACGCATTAGCCAGACAGTGCATTAAAATGATATCGTTATTTTTTATACATTTATTAGATTACTGGTGTACAATGAGAAACATGTACGGTAAAAGAAATAAGCGAAGAAGATTTACAAATTGCTGTTCTAGTAAGTTGATTACATAGTATTATGAATTATTTTATTACATATAATGCAATAACATAAAATGCAACATTGTAGAGACATCAAAATTCTACATTTTTTATTCTCTTTTGCACATGTGGTTTGGTTTCCTTGATTTTTATCATGTTTGTTTTTGTCTTTTTAAATTTCATAATTCGTTTTGCGCGAAATTCAGATATACACATTAAATCATTTTTTAATCTATACATGGAACTTGTTTTGGGAAAACAAAAACAAAAACAGCTGACTTTCTACCAAATATTCTATTGCTGCATTAAGAAAATATTCTTTATTAATCAGCGATAAGAAATATGGTACATGTTGTAGGAAATCGGGAAATAATAAGTGATTTTTTACCAAATAGTCTCTTTCTAACTTAAGAGAGAGTAAAAAAATTTAACTTGACATTTTTCCAGTATCATTTCATATTTAAAAAAAAAATAAAGAATCCAGTGTCTGAGTCCAGTAGGCTTTTTAAAATCTTCCTCAAAACTTTCAACAAAATTAAAATCGCATCAGAAATATTCTGTTTATAAGGAAAAATACATGATTCAAGCACTAATACTCTTTTTTCATCAATTTTAAAAGTGTGTATTGTTGTAAAACTGATACGTGAGAACAAATTAAAATATCATCTCTACAAAACTAAATATCAATCTACATTTGTCCTCATTTCTACAAAGAAGAAGGGACAGTGTATCATTAAAAATCCTTCGTAAATTTTTTGAAACATGGAAAAGAACGACTGCACTCTAAAACTTTTTTGAACAGACTTTTTTATTTAAAGCCTCAAAAGATTTTTCTGGTTTTATTTTCGACAACTACATATACCAAACCTGTTTGTGTTTGATAAATTATCTCATTTCTGTCTTTATATGATAGGAATGATAAGACTAAACAGCAAATAAAATGGGGATATTAATGGTTTTTTGTCCATTTTATAGCTATGTTGGAAATATATAACATCGAGTTATTGTCCGTTCCGTAAGATTGAATTCATATTTCCCTTTGATTGGATTCGAGTAATTCTTTTACTTTGGTTGGATCTCCTACTTCTTATTTTTTGGTTCTACTGCTTTGGAAGAGAGGTGTATTTTGAAAATGCGCATTCAGTATACTAGTACCAAAATTCATCGTACTTATGAAACATTAATTAACTTCTATTTTTACACCACTTGATCGGTACCTTTTTGGTGGGCGGCAGGTCCCGATGGTATTAACATGTATAGTTGTCTGACACAAACTTAATAAAGAAATGTTAAACAAAAATTAGTTGTTTATTTCCAATTCTAAAAACTAAAAATAAGGAGTGGCTTCGAAACGCATAGCACCGGGGAATGGTCCCTACCGAACAAAATCTATTGATGAGAGTTTACATCTGGAAATGCGTATATAACATATAAAAATTACCATACTTAAAATTGTAAAGTATCTGTCAAATTGTTCTGAAATATTTAAAATATCTGAAGAAAACTGGATGAATAATGTCATTGATAAACAGTTTTGAAGTTATTAGATCAATAGTATAATATAATTATGTATAGAAATAGATTTCCTAACCAGACAAAATATGAAATTGAAAACTAAATACAAATAGACCATGGTTAAAACCATTAAAACAATATAAAAATGATTTACAAACAAAAAGTACCAAATACAAAATACACATGTGATACATATACTCAGTCTTATCTTATTAAAGAGCACACAATATTAGCTACAATTTCTGTACAAAATTAAACTGATGTAAGCTTAACAACTAGTTTGTCTAAATGTTGATATGGTTTCGAAAAGTCAAATCTGTAATTCATAAGCAAGGCACATTCATTTTACAGCTCTATCAATTTTCTGCAACCTGTGAAGATTAATCACCAAAATTCTTACTTTAGTCTTATTTTACAGAAAGAATATGGAATATATACCAGGAAGATACTTTATCCTCTAGCATATGTCCATATCAAACATTTAAAAACAAAATTTAATGCTCTTTTCTGGAATTAACATCACCAGACACGTTGGTAGCTTTTAACCATAAATACTATCGCCTCGATAATATTTGAATATTTTTTTTGAAATTCTTTTTACCTTCTTCATATGAAAATGGAAATAGATATGGTAAATGTCAAAGAGACTGGACTTCAGCACCTCGAACAACAGAGGGAATTAACAAATCAAGAGATACGTTAAACGTACTTAATTAAATTTCAAATCATTCTTTCTTTTTTAAAGACTGCTTTTTCAATATACGCTTTAAGGGTGAAAGAACATACCGTAAAGCATGGAAAATTTACCTATGGCATGCTTTATTAAATTTTACAAATTTAACAATCTTCCTTATAGCTTGTATTTTACCCATTTAAATGGTGTAAAATTTTCACGATTTTTGCTTTTTAAATTGATACACGAACAACGCTTACTTTTGTTAAACTCACAATGTAACATTTTTATCATTGTACATGCTGTTGGAATATCTTATTGTTGTATCAGTTGAAATTACAACAGATCTCAAAAAACTCTACCATGAAGTTTGTGAAAAAATATCTAAGTACAATAATAAAGATATTAATTCCATCAATACATTTTAATATGTCATAAAATATCAACACAAACAAGTCTGTAATAAAATGAATCAGCGAATTCCTTTTGTTCAGAATAATACACATAAAATAACCTAAAAAAAATTTTTTTCTAAATAATGAATTCGATATATATGACGCATTTCATCTGTATTGTTCAGAAGTTTTAACAATATATATCCTTATTTGGATAGATCGTGTTACAGGAATTAAAAAGTAATACGTCTTTATTTGACAAGTTTTTTTTTTCAGTTTTAAGACAATATGGCACTGTCAGTTCTTAAATACATTATTTATTGTCATTTTTGGTTTTGTCGGTTACGCAGAACCATATTCTTTCTTTTGATAATTTTGCAAATGACAAGCTCTCGAGTTCTAACTGGTATTTTCATGGATTATATGCGGTCCAACCAGAACATCAAAGTCAGTTTTAAACGGTTAGCAGAAATATTCATGATTTGTTCTTTTTTATCCTGATTTTGACTTAGTAGTTTAAACATCCATTTACACATCAAGACTTTCTATTGCTGCTTCCTTTGTGATATCATACCAGCTATTTGGGATATCTGGTAATTTTGCAGAGTACCTTTCTCTGAGCTCATTCTTGTAAGTGCACATCACCCACATCCAGTATTTGGACGTGTCATATGTCGGTTGGATATCCCAATCGGGAAAGCGTTCTTTGTATTTTTTGTATGGTCGAAATTCCTCACCATGAAATGAATACTTTTTGTCACTTTGAATAAGAGCGCTGCAAAATTCCACTGCTAATGAATTATCAGCAACATTGACAAATCCTTCAATGCCTGTTGGTCGATGTTGAATACAATGATGCGAAATTTCAAATTTAAGGTGATCTTTGTCTGTGTTCTTGCAAGGTTCT
>JARWCS010362715.1:0-10562 GCA_034783895.1 Geukensia demissa | reverse complement strand
TAAATATGGACCCTGACTGGGCCTACAGATACATTTAAATCCTGACATGAAGTAAACCAAACAATGATCTAAATATGAACCTTGACTGGGCCTATAGATACATTTTAATGTTCCCACATGGTTCCTTTATAATCACAGTATTAATTGTTTTGGTCAAATGGCGCTAAAACAGCTTTAGATAAAATAAATATACATCTCGTTTAGAATGAGTGGATTTATTTTAACTTCTTGGTTAACTCTAATGCATTCTCATTCGTTACCAGAAATTTTTACAACCTTAATTATGATCGGCAGAACTATGTTTAAACGGTATTTTTTTAAAGACAATCTACATTAACAGAATAGACATGACATTCCAAATGATCATGTTTATAAAATTGTCAATTTTGTGGAAACAAAGTATGCACTATGTTATAACATTTTGTTTTATATCGTGTTAACCGGAGAGGTGACCTCTATTTTAACTTTCTGAAACCTTTTTATAAAAGCTATCTTTACAATTATAATTTCAAATTCTTTCTGCTTGTTTTCTTTCTATCAGCAAAATTGTGTATTAACTTTATAAAATAAGCAGATCAACAGCAGGGAAACATGGACGGACGGTGACATGTGAATTCGTCTTATGTTTTGAAATGCCTTGATAAGGCTATATTTATAAAAGTATGAATAAATTCTATCTGTGGAAAGTTTCAGTAATGAAATACGTCATTAACTGTTTTTATTTTTATCTCGTTGTCGAACGATAATGAAAACCGGAAGTCAAAACTAAAGACAAGAAGCTAAAATATATCAGGCTAGAAGAACCTAAACATTATATTATCTAACATAAAAGTAATTTATTTATATTACGGATTTAGTCTAGCATTGTTTTAATTGTCTATAGAATCTAAAGAGTGATCTAAAAATCCCTAGTTCTCTCTGAACCATGAAATATGATTCTTCCAGTAAAAATACAATTGTAACCTTGCACATAAAATATCAGATCATGTGACTTAATGGTTTGTTTCTGAAAATATAGTAAATGAAGTTTGCAATGTCCATAATCCGAGGCAGCAACAACTCAATATAAAAGTACAATACAATATTAGTACCTTTCCCTCTCATGAAAACATGAATTTATTAGACAAAATGACATTATCTAGACTATTGCATTAATGTTGATTACTCTCCAATGTCCAGCTCAAAGCTGGCTTCTAAGCTAGACAATCTGATTGAATATAATATTTACGACCGTTGCATTATTGTGTTTATTAGTTGTTTCATACACCCATCTGATTCATTAATCCCGAGGTATTACTAAGTGGTTGGTAATGGTGGTTGATAATAGGACCGTATCATGACAGTTTCATACACCGATAGAATATTGACCCCTATTTGTTGTTACCAGATAATATAATCATGATATCCAAGTGACAGTTCGTGTTTCGGCATCCTTTAAAGATAAGTTTTCTTATTACAATTTGTAGTATTGTTTCTCAGGCGTGGAGTTAATTCAGATATCTTTAGTGACTACTTTGCTGTTAGACAATTCTAATTTGGACAATTTCTGTATTAATCAGATCTAAAGTACCAGTTTGACCTTTTCTAATAGTAGTTCCATGCTGTTTGACATATATAGTGTTATATATGACTTCAAATTTCAGAGTATGCCAAAAATTCATTTTTTTTCTTTCATTTTTCACCAAACGTAAAACGTAAATAATTAAGCTTATACTTTTATGTTGCTTATACCCTATGTTAACTTGAAACTGTTAACATGGTATGTATTTTTAACATAAGCTCATAGAACCCACCAATTGACATTCACATTGGCATTGACAAGCTAAAGGGCTTAAATGCAACATTTTTATGTCGATTTGTATATAAAAGGGGCATATTTTACATATGAATATAATTTTACCATTTAAAATAGGTACTTGTACATATATAGTTGTGTTGTACAGAATTTGAACTTTTACAAAGATGAAATGCCTTTTTTATATAAAAACCTAAAAACTTATTGGTTACTTTTATGAAAGCTCCGATTTCCTTGGAGGTGCTCCTACTTAAAGGAGGCTTAGACATAGAAGAAGAAGTATGGATATTGCACCATGAAATGCATTGTGAAAAATTGATTTCTTTCATTTTCCTGTCCAAAATAAACGCTGAAGATAACTTACTCCGACCTAGTCAAAAGTACTTTTGGGGATTTCAGTTCGCCAGCGACACATTAGTCTAAGTAACGGCTATACCATTCCGGACTACTTGAGTTCAGCCCGGTTTTTGTTGGGGTCCGCTTTGTTTATAGTTGTATTTTTGTTTTTTGTTTTATATGTATATCTGTTATGTTCCGTATTGTGCGTGTTCCCGGGAATGCCGTGTCTGTCGACTATCTACCTTTGTCTGTTATGTTCCGTATTGTGCGTGTTCCCGGGAATGCCGTATCTGTCGACTATCTACCTTTGTCTGTTATGTTCCGTATTGTGCGTGTTCCCGGGAATGCCGTGTCTGTCAACTATCTACCTTTGTCTGTTATGTTCCGTATTGTGCGTGTTCCCGGGAATGCCGTGTCTGTCGACTCTCTACCTTTGTCTGTTATGTTCCGTATCGTGCGTGTTCCCGGGAATGCCGTGTCTATCTACCTTTGTCTGACCCTTTGATTTTACTCAGATTTGGTATGGGATCCATTTGTGTGCTCTTTGTAGTACACCTGACCTTTCATTCACACTGCATTACTATCGTATTTGGTTTTCCGTATCTTTCATGACTACATGATCAAATGAACTTTTACATGATTGAAACCTTTGTAAAACCGTTGTATAACTAAGCACCTGTCGTACCTTATAATGTCCTGAGTAACATGTTTTGTATTTATTGTCGCTGCTTTACAGTTGTTACGCCAGAACAATGCTATGACAAGTCTGAAGGTCAGGTGAAATGATACTTATGTTTTATGATATATTCGTATATTTGTATGTGAAACAGTCCAGTACTAGCAGTTATATTACTATTGTGTCTACTTTATTTCGTTTGATCTTTGAGAACAGGTCTTTATTAATCGATTTTATTATATCCTTAGTCATAAATCTGTTCTTCCACCAGATCTTGAAACAGATTAAATAAATGAAAACGATCGAAATGTACATGTAAATCAAAATGTTGTATATTTAATATGCATTATGTTCACACTTAATGTGTAATTTCTCACTACATGTGTATTTTATCAAAATGGGTCGTAAATACTCGGGTTGTTTTTTCGGAAAGAATGACGCAACGTACTGCAGAAATAAAGAATATGCAGACCAGACTTCAGTTTTATAAAACATCTCGGTTTGAGGATTTCCTAAACTTTCTCCTCAACTCAAAAACTGACCAATCGGATCACAGCATTTTCGATACATGTATTTGAGGAAAAACTCGAGGATTTGAGAAGTTTTTTTTAAACTGAGGCTTGGTCGATGAATATCAAATTTATTTGTACGAGCTTTATAAACATGAAAAAATGCGAGCATTGGGCGAGTATTTTGCCTGTTTCGCTGTAAGTACAAAAAGACACATTTCTTATCCTGCAATTAGAATTCTAAAAGAGGTGATTTTTGAAAAAAGTAGAAAAAAACACGTATTCTACGTAAAATTGAAACGGTGGAACATAACGGAAGCTTTTAGAGGCCCCGAAATGCAAAATATCTAATTATACATAAAACACGACAATCGACCTAATCTAATGAAAAAATGGTGAACACATAACAATGCTAATTCTGATATTGGAAACCCTTTATCAAGCCAATGATTGTGACGATTGCAGGAATATTATTTGAAAATAGAATGTAAGTATTGACGTATTTCAGTTTTCGGAACACATATTTTCATACCTGTTCGCGGCTTCCAATATAGCGTATATTGCATTTATCAAATTTAATAGGTACAAATTTTTGCAAGAAAATCATGTCTGCAAAGACAGCAAAATTGAAAACACCGCAAATACATTGTTTTACGAATTATACGTAATTTATATATCGTTGCAATATTACTATGCAAAATTGAGTACATGTAAGAAAGACATTTCAGACTAATAATCCAAAATTGCCTTCGACGTTTATATGAAAAATGTATGAAATGAAAAATGTAATTCATATTATGGACATCCGTAAAGTTTGTCTATTCCTTCAATAATCGTAGCTTATAACTTGCAGCAAAACTGATATTGGCCACAAAGGGTCATAACTGCCCATGAAATTTCACAATAATTTAACTAATTTATCTAACATAAGCTGAAATACAGAAGTAAAATGTCATAGCCAATAATTGCACAACAGAAAGAATTTACAATTTTCAGATGCGGCCAATGCAATTGAGCTGAATTGTTTACCTTTTAGAAATTTTGTTTTTCATTTAAGTATGAACATTTTAAAAAGAGAAAAGAATTGATTGACATACTGAGGGCCAAAATTACGGCCTTCAATGCCAACCCTACAGAGATATTCATATTAAGCCTTTTCCAGGTCAGGAGTGGTGGACATTGGTTAGTGAAGGAGTTATTGGTTATCGTCAAAAACAGTCGCATTTCTCAATTAGCCTGAGATCTTGTTTTCTCCATTTTATATCTTGAGAGAGGTTTGTGGTTCTAAATAATAAATGTTACGGACTATGGTTGTTTGCAGGAATATTTTACTCGTTGCTTTAAAATTGATAGGTAATAAGATGCACTACATGCAGAGGTTTTGATAGGCTTCACCTTTAGCCATGAGACCTAGCATGAATCACTGCTAGTACACCCACATTTAATATAGTAACTGAATTATGTGGATATGTATATGCGTATATATAAAACCGGCTTCGGTCGACCTTATATCTTTTTTTTTAAGTCTTGAACATTTGGATACACAACTATTTACATGTTCGCACAGGGGCTCGGGAAACCTTTATAATCAAATATGGGGGATCTAGGCAATGACCAGCAACGTTTTTTTTTCATTGCCTAGAACCCCCATATTTGATTATAAAGGTTTCCCGAGCCCTTGTGATGTATGCGATATTCCCAATTTACATTAAATTTAGAGTTGTCTGAAATTTATGTTGAAAAGTATCAAAATAAAACATATGTAGCAATTTTACCTGTATACAGAAAATGTGTTCATGTGTCACGGAATCCCCCGTCCCGGCAAACAGGAAGTAGAATTATGACGGACCTGAGAAGGGCTGTAACGGTACAACTCACCCTGAAAATGCTTCAAACCAAATGATAAATCAATCAAAAATACAAAAGCCTAGAAATCTTTGACGAAAATTAACGGACGGACGAGGGCAAAACATAATGCCCCTCCCTTCGTTTCAAGTTATCGAATAAATTAATTATCCTTCAAGATAAATAGTTATCCTTAAGGACAAAACTCCTACATGAAAATCTGATGACCTTTGTTACTTTTCACAGACACTTATAAAGATTTTGTTCGTATCAAGTGTTGAAGTTCAGCAATACCGTTTTTTTTCTTGTCAATTATCAGATGGAAGACGTAATTAGTCGTTTACACTTTCTATTGGCTGCATCACCAAATTATAACTTTATGCTTCAATTAGAAGAAAAATGTCCATAAAATGAATAAGCATTTCTTCTACCATTTATTTTAATTTTAGCATTTTGTCTTTTTAGCGATTATTTGGAAACGTTTTTGGCCTTGAATGAAACTAAGGTGTAATTAAATAAATGTTTTGTACCGGGTCGATCTGCAATCAAGATGACAAAGGACAAAATACAATGTAGTTATACGAATAAAACTGGATTGACCTCCGTGGGTCTTAATTATACTGTTCGTATAACTGCATGTGAAACAGACCGTATTACATGAGCAACAAGCAGGGTCTGTCAAAATTACAGAATCTGACAAAATAACAGGATCTGAAAAATAACAGGACCTGACAAAATGACAGGATCAGACAAAATAACACGATCTGACAAAATAACACGATCTGACAAAATTGCAGTATCTGACAAAATGACAGGATCTGACAAAATGGCGGATCAGACAAAATAACGTTATTTGACAATAAATAAAATTTTCTACTTTATTTTTAAATAGTACAGTAAAATATTTCAAAGTTCGTATTGAATACTTTGTAGGCAGAAATATTTTGCTGATAAAGTATAAATATTCGGCCTTTGAGACTCTACCACTTTGCACATGATCATATCTTGCTTGTCACGTATAGGACCATTGATTTCAAAACATGACGTTAGCACTTTCACTATATTTACAATTAGCTAAGGAATAATGGTCCATATCGATGTAATTATTGCATATTGAAAATAAATCTGTTTGCAACAACAAAATCGGTATTAACGCTTTCCTTAGGGATCTGAATCTTGAAAGTTTGAACAGTACAACATTGAGATAAAAGGGTATCTCTATATAAGGGAATTTCATTATTATAGATATCATTGTTATCGGAGTGGTTGTCAGAAAAAAGCTGAAGAAAACATTCGCCAATTTTGTTTCAAGTGTTGTCCAAGTTAATTGGTTTCACATAAGCTCAAAAGGTTGCATGTTAATAAAAAAAAGGAAATTAAAACTAAGCCATGTTTCTGACTGAGATTTGCTTTATCTTGATGAGAAATTTCACTCAGGCGTTGTAAATTAAACAAACTAATTGCAATGATTATCTGACTTATTTCATACATTCAAAACAAATTAATGGAAAATCAGATCTACAAATAAAGCGATAGGAAAACATACATTACTAATTAAATCAAATCAATGCGTTTATTTTTCTTTCATGGTTTATATGAATACAATGTAATTGATATCACGAGTTCGAGTATTGGTCTTGTAAAAATAGTTTTCGCAATATCATTATTCCCGTTGTCCAGTCACGCACAGACCAGTATGAAAGGTTTATTATAGACAATATTGTACAGATATGTCATATTTTGTGGAATATTGTAAAAAAAATACAAGTCGAGGGACAAACAATTTGCCAAATCAAAGTCGAGGGCATTTTTGGCATAATCTTTTCCCAATTTTTCATCGTATAACTTTGTTTTCAAAAGTACTTCTTTTAACCAAAGTAATTCATCCCCAGTATGTATAAATATTCGGCCACCCCTTAAATTCGCAAAGTTTGTATCGGGGAAAAGAAAAGGCACTAGGAGGAACTAGTACTCTAAAACTGACATCCCTGGTTGTGGGGGATGTATTATTTAACAACATGTCCTGAGGAAGAGGTTAAGCCAACCCGTGTTGAGAAAATGCCACGTCCTACGTATACCATTGCAACAGCTCATTTTTAAGTGATTAGTAGGTGGTCAGTTAGAAGGCTAATTTTCAGCCCCTATCCAGCCCCTAATTTTTAGTGGAAGCCTACCTTCTGGTCCCCTGCTCACAGTCTACATATTGATTTATTGTTTGTTAGTTTGTTCTCGCCCTAAACATGGATAACATATTGTCCACTGAAAGTTAAGCAGCAAACAATCAGGAGATATTTCAATTTAGTTCAGATTACTTTTATTTGACCAAGAAAGTCTACACGATATACTTGTCTTAAATCTTTAAAAAATACCGGAATTTATGGTATTTATTGGGAAAGCCCTTGCGTGCTATTCTGATATTCGTCGTTGATTGTAACGATTTTGTAATTCTTTTGCTAATAATCCGCGCTTGTTAAACGGAAACAAGACCTAATCAGTCAATGGGATTTCCGTTTGTTAGATGACCAAGTGATTATTTTATGGTTCCATTAACTGAAAAATGGCGGAAATTGTATCAATCAAATTTTGAAATTGAAAAAAACATTTCTTGTACGATTTATTGTAACCATTAGCAATTATCAAAATTTGCTTGATCGCAATTTAGCAATTATATGAAAACGTTTTCTGCCTTGCTTTAAATTACAGTGTAAATAATATGTGGTTAGCGTCGGGGATATCAGAACGGGGCATAGTTGATCACATACAACTGGATTGACATACAATAGTCTCTCCAAGCCAATGAAAAATGACTCCAGTGTTTGTAACATTATCGATGAAACAAATCGTCCTGCAAGAGCAAAATAGCACACATTCCTATACAGGTCATAATGCTTTGTAACGTTTGATTTTGGTTTACTGTTTGGGTAAAAACTGAAAAACATTTCCGCTTCCACAAATCACTTGTTTTAAAACCTGGTACTCCGACGTTTACATACCAGAACTCAAATTGTTTCGAGATTAAATACAAAAACGCTGTTGGAACGGTTACGAGTCCGAGATACTTATTTTTAACACGGTTTTACATGTTGCATCTATCTCATATTGAGCGAAACGTACAACCAATGGAAAGCGAGCGTTGAAGATGTGTAAACTTTGCCAATTTTGCCAGTTAATTGGGAGGACTTTTTTCTCCCACGTGTTCGTTTGGGTTGTTAGTGTCTAGATTACCGATACTCTTGACTAGCGATACTCTTGATTACCAATAGTCTTGACTATCGATACACTTGATAACCGATACCCTTGACTTCGGCTACTCTTGATTTTCAATACCCTTGATTTCCGCTGCACTAGATTAACGATGCTCAGGATTTCCGGTGCTCTTAATAACAAATACTCTTGAGTATCGATATTTTTTATTTCCACATCTTTTGATTCCCGATACTTTGAATTATCGATAATCTCAATTTCCGCTACTCGCGAGATTTCGCGCGACGATCGCGCAATGAAGTATAAATGAGCCCAAATAAATAATTATTTAACATAGTTCAATTAGTAGCATGTATGGGTCCAGAGAGGAGGTGGGAGTTTAAATCGAGATTGGACAATAAATAAAATTGTTACGATTTTGTAAAAGTTTTAAGAAATGAATACTGGTCTCACTGCTCCAAATCTTAAACTCACCTTTCTTTTCCTGGCGTGTCTTTAAATATATCAAATAGGCAGATAGGCATTTCAAACAACTGATATCCTGGTTGTGTTGGGCAATTACCAATATCTAGTAGTTTAATATTTGACCAATACGAAAATGTGAATTTATACCACTTAATTTACTATTGTTATGAGCGAGCAAACATGCTTATTTCGTCAGAAAAAGGAAAAACACAATATTATTGGCACTAGGACAACCTGCAGAAGTTTTGGATGGCTGGCCCATGGACAATCATACCACATCTCATGTTTCCATATTACAAACTAATTTAACAGGGTAAATCGTCGATTCTGTATTCTCGAAATCTCACATGGATATGTTTGTGTTTCCATAGAAGGTTAAAAAACTTGAAGCTGCTGTGGACTTCTTCATTTATTAAATGCATTTTTAGTCAGTAGTTATTTTTTACCGTTGGAGTTTACATCAGGTCCGATTTTACTGGATTTTTTATAGTTACATTTGATCTTTTACAAAGCAGAATAAAATGGAATAAATTATTCTAAAAATTGGCAAATTGATTTGTAATAACGAAAATTGAAATCATATATACATATTAACAATTTAAAAAGCATAAAATTCCAATAGAAATAATGTTACACACTAAGTCAATCACAACGGCTTTGATTGTAGGTAATTCTTTAGTCGATAATTTAAAATAAATGCATAAATTTTATCAATAACAACATTATGTGTAATAAAAATACCAGGAATAATGCTTCAAAGGCCTCTGTCTACTGGACCTTGAGCTTTAAAGACGACAGGAAGAGTTAATGCATAGTATGTAAATCAACATCAGATTTCAATAAAGATGTATAAAAAAATATTAATTCAGGTCAATAGTAAACATTTTAATATGGGGACACGAAATTAAAATACAGATGTCATTACCTCTGTAGCCGTAATGAAACATTTCATTGTCTTTTTATTACTGACATGTAATTGTTATTCAATACGAAACAATATAGTTGGACAACATAATTTGAAATTGTTTGAACGTATAATCTACAATTTACTGCACGGTCACAAGATAAATGTTAAAGTCAAAAGTAACCACGATATAACTTAACCCGCCCAATACTTCTAGCACAGACTCATTAGTGGTGCTCGGATGAAAACAATATGATGATTGGTTACTTAGTTTGGAATCCAAACGGAGAACAAAACACGATGTCAAAATAACAGTGTCATGGTCAAAGACAAATGTACAAAATACAGAACAAAAACACCACAAAAAAAAAAACTAAAGGAGAACTATTTTCAGTAACAAAAGTGGTACCCTGAGTCATTAGTTTCACTGATCCTCACGTTATACTAGGATAAAGCAGTCAGAGTACCTTTGTAATTTACTTTGCTGTCTTGAGTCAAAAAAGTAAGTAGCGTATCTGTCAAAAAGTTTTCTTTGCAACTGATTGCAATTAAGCGCGACATTCTTACCTACTTTAGGTATCATTTATTCCTGATACTTTTAGAAGAATTAAATTAATATCATTTTACTTACAAATAAATCTGTAATGAGTCCGACTTGACCTTCTATCATAATACCAATCATACTAGGGTAAAAATGTCGGGCATGTGACACATATGCGATTTCCCACACATTTGTCACAAGCGTTAGTACGCAAATGTTTCACATGTGTGTCACGCATGTTTCACGCATGTGACCCTTATGTGATACATGCGTGCAACGCATGT
>JARWCS010362704.1:0-10562 GCA_034783895.1 Geukensia demissa | reverse complement strand
AAAAGATGCCTCCCTGCCTCATTCAAAAGTTTCAAAATTGGCCTGAGAAGCTAAACATTTTTTTTGCATGGCCTTACAGTATTTGGTGCACTATCAGAGTGTGGACTATTGGTCTGATAAACAAAGACCTTGAGGGGCTTAAAAAAGGATAAAGTCTTTTTTAAGAAAAAAAAACTTGTTTTTTACAGAACTCAACCTTGTCATATAGTTCATAGAATACAGTTCATAATTTATAGAAGATATAGGGTAAATGTCAAAGAGACTGCTCTCCAACCACGAAAAAAACAGAGGGAATTTATTCTGAATTAAGCAGAGTACATTAGACAGAACACAAATAAAATTAATCTTATAGTCTTTAACAAATTACAACAAAATTAAAAACATTTTTATAAAAGTTTGTACTAATTTTTTATTTTTTAACTTAATTGAAACAGGACAAGGTGTGATTTGTTCACGTTTTTTGTCTTTTCATAAAATTCCAAGTGATTTTTCAATCAAAATGTACTTCCTACTAATTATAATAAATCTACAATTGCTGGAATGTTAATTTAAAATATACACAATAGAAATTACTTACACTGTCACTACCTAACAAAAAACTAGCCAAAATGAAACTATTAAGAAATTTGAACTGGCTGTCAGACAGACAAGTCCAAGAAACCTCTATCATTTGAGGTAAATAATAAACAGGTTTTCAGATCTTTTTGTTTTGTTTAATATTTATTTCTTTTCATTTCTTTTTACACATTTCAATCTCTACTGTACATTTATATGGGAAAAGTGCAAATATCGTCTCTGCTTCAAAATCTGATATTTAACCATTCACAATCTAAAACTTAATTAAAAATATGCTTGACTGTCAATATGACACACATCAAATCATGGATTTCAATCTATTTTGGCATTTTAATGATACGCAACTACAACAATTATAATACTTTTTTAATGAGCTTTCCAATTAATTCATCGTTGTACTGAAAATACCCTATCTGATATGTACAATCAAAAATGATTATTGTTTAATTTCCACTTGCCACTTCATACCTCTAAAACAAACAGATAATTTTGCCAACATAGAATTCAAGTGGAAATGGGTTACCGGAAGCTGAATTCTTTTTGTAATAAAGGATGTTATACAGGAAAATCCTGGTTTCAAAAAGCGCAATTCCGCTAAAAAGCAGAAAAAATCATGTCTGATCAAAGTGACTGTAGCCCATCGTGACTGAACAATATGAATGTCTCAAATTTCCAGTAATATTTATTTATTAGCTTAGAACAGAACTAATCAATTGTCAGTTTTATACAATATATATTAATTTGGTCTGAAGTGTGACTATGATTGAATAGTGCTAAAAAATATTTTGTATCAGGTCAACAAAAGATAATTATTTTTTCAACTTACTCATATCTCTTATATAGGACAGTTTTCAGCATTATTTCTGTCTTATTTCAATAAATATCACAACTGAATACTCTCAAACTTGAGAAAAAAGGATTATTTTGAAAGGCCTCAAATCAAATTCATAAATTTTATATTTTACAAATGTACAACAACTAAAAAAATATCTTATAATACGGTAATGATTATTGATTTGATAAAAATAATTTTTTGCTGACATGTTGTAGTAACAGATAGTGACATATACATATCATGGTATATTGAACTGGCTTTAAAATCTGATAGAAAAATGTAAAACTAATTTTTACTGTTAACATTATTTGTATATGAAATCCTGTGCACTGTAAAATTTTGATATCTGACCTTTCAAAACAAAATTTGTGGACTCTTTTAATTAATTCGTAAAAACTTATAAAGGTTAACTGTAATTTTAGAAAATCTTAATTTTCATTTCCTGACTGACCCACAAAATATGTGATACAATTATTCATAATCCTGCACTCCATATCTAAAATCATATAAAAAAATTCAAAAAAATAAACAAGAGACAAATGTACTGTCAAAAAGTATATAAAATTTTGGGTTATTTCTAAATGCATAAAAATAATCCGCAAATCTTTTCTTTCTTTGGCAAAAAAGGATCTTGTATAACAATTATTTTTAACATACAATTACAGATGTTAGAAACCAGAAGTTCTTTTGTAAATATTGATTAATATTTTGAACACCATTGCCTTTTCCAATAATTAATTTGTTAGGTAGTTTTCAAGCCAATTTTGACTGGTTTTCAAAAAAGTGATTTAAACCTGCATGCAATGATAATCAATGCTACATGCAGTTAAGCAGATTTTCATTGATAACATAACTAATCAACTGGGGTTTTTAGACAATATTTTAACTTTAAAAAAGGAAAATCAGTCCATGAAAGAATAAGACAAACAAATCTTAAATTGTAAAAACATTGATTATCATATTTTCTACAATCTTGAGAGTCAAACCTTAAAATTTAAGGACAATGCACAAAATTGAATGTAAACTCTGTCAACTGTAAAAAATACTATTATCAATTGCTGACAATTAAAGATTCCCTATTTAACCCAGTTTGATTCTTATAACTTTTGTGCTTGATTTAAAACATTTTTATAATTTAATATGACATGTTAACCAATAAACAATATCACACTTTTCCTGCTCGTTCTCTATCCACTTCCTATTCCAGGGAAAAAGAAAAAATGTGGCATTCTCAGTGTACTTTTATACTCCGACATCTGTGACATTTGGTCCATCTCAATTTGTGGACATCTGGAGATTTTCCTTGATACAACTGAATTAACCTACAAAATAATTTTTTTTTATAAAACACACATCTCATGGTATGTATCATGTTTTGATTGTTTGCTTTGATTTTCCCGCTATTTTTTCCTATTATTTATTTTTTTAATAACTTACAATGAAGAAGTTCTTCCAAAAATGCATATTTTTAAGTATGTCCCTTGTTTTGTTTGCTTTAGATTTTCTTATTATTTCGTGGGAGAGAGAGTGGGTGTGGTTAATTGAACAAATGTTTCTCGAGGAAGATCTTTTAATATTCTTTCTTGACACATTATTACCATAACTTTGGATTGGGTCTTCCTCAGAAGACATGTGTCGCCTGACGCAACGCTGCCTAGTGAGATAACTTACTCATGATTGAAAAGAAGAAAATTGTGTAATATTTGACTTGTAACTGAAGATTAGATGTTAGTTTGGTTGAATTCTGTTGAGTGGTTAAGGAGGAGTAGCAAATTAGGAATGGTGACCCCTACTCTTCAGCATACTTACATATGTCTAAGTGAACAAAAATGGCTGCTAAAATTTAAATATTGATTTGGAAAGAAAATAAAGTACATAGTGCAATTTTAGACATGCTACTAGAGTTGATGTGTAAGTTTGGTCCATTCTGTTCAGTGGTTAAGGAGTAATAGCAGATTAGAGGTGTGTAACGCCACCTCTGCCAATGACAACACAGAGGATACAAGAAATCATAAGTGATCATCATATGTCACCCTACTTTAAAGCACTAAAAGCATGCATTTTTATATGCTTGACACCAATTCCATTAATGATAAGATGTGTTTATATAGATTGTGTATTTTTATATTATGTTAAGTGATTTTGTGTATTTTGATAGTACACACATCTTTATAATGACATATTTACAAGTTATCGCCTAGGAAACATGCTGGAGGATTATTACCCATAATTTTCCAATGTGTTAAAAGTGAAATTATGAATAGAATAGAAATAATGAATAAACAGAGCATGTTTAAAATATATCATTAGCTAATCCTACCAACCCTATTTACCAGAGTTATGCTTGCACTGACCAAACAATTTGTTCTCCAAATATTCTAATATGATGCCAACATATACTTCACAGTTTAAAATGCAGAATGTTCAGTCTTCAGTTTCATAAAACACATCATTTTGAGTATTTTCTCAACTCAAAAACTGACCAATCAAATGACAGCATTTTTTTTTAGGAAAAACTCAATGATTTGAGGAAAATCTCCATTTAAGATATTTTATGAAACCAGATATTTTCTACATTTCTGTCAAGAGGTTTTTCAGTTTAAAGTGTTTACATTAGGTTTCACTGAACAGTCAGGGATCCTACTTGTACAAATAAATGAAATTAACTTGTACAAGTAATATATTAGGTGCTGAAATTATTTCCCTTATGCTATTTTATTCATGTTTACTTGTACAAGTAAATAAAGTCTAAATTAGCCCAAATTAATAAACCTTTAATGTTTGCAAGACTTCCCCTCATAATCATCATTGCTATGGTTCATTAGAGAGATAAACATATAGCGATTCTGTTTCAAATAATTATCAGTCTTCAAGCATCATTACTTTAGTTATAATTGATGTTTAATGTCTCAACAGACCAATTTTCAAAGCCTGTGCGCCTCTGTTAAACTAGTATGCACCTGAACAAAGTTTCTAATTATGTAATGTCAAAAAATTGAATTTTATAGAAAAATCTCAATTGCTGGTTAAAAATGTTTGATGAGCCACCATTAATGTTTAAATATGCATGAATTTTCAAAATTTTACTTGTACAAGTAAATTATTTAAAAGGAGAAATGGACTTTACTTAAACAATTAAAATTAATTAACTTGTACAGGTAAAAACTATTTATTTGTGCAAGTAGGATACCTGACTGTTAAAGTACTTTTGTCTGTAAAATTATTTGATCTGTGAGAAATATGTGATTTTTCTTATAGGTTAATCTACTTAATATCAAACATCATTTAAGAATTAATGTTATATTTTTTTAAAGACAATTGCTATTAACCACTTCAAACGACTGAATATTTATAATTGACTTACTTGTGGTCATTTAATTTCTTGTTGACAAAAAGTAAGATTTGTAAATAAACAGATAAAATTCACTAGCAAAATTTAAAAAAAAAATTAAACTTGCATAAAATTTTATTGAAATGGAAGTTGTAAATGGTTCTCAAAATAGCATATTTTGTTGGCTGAATATTTTGAAGAATACCCATGAACTCAAAACTGAAATACCATGTGATAGTTAACTCCAGATACAAGGCAAGACTTTCAGTTATTTGTATCTATGAATTAAGTTTTCTAGAGGAGAATATTAACTTTTCACTTTATTTCAGGCAGAAATAAAACTTATGATACAGCCTGGAATATGGCAAAATATTTGTAATGTAACTATGGTAACAGATTATATTATGATGAAATTCACCGTTGAAATCATGCTCAGACTTCATTTTAGTTATTGAAGATTCTGTTTGTTGTTGTTTAGGTTTATTTACAAGGTAAACTTGTTCATGAATGTAAATTTATAGTGCTAAGATTGTGCATTTCAAATCAACATTATTGATAACATTAAGTTATCTTGGTGCTATAGTTATTTTTCTGAATTTTTTACCAATAACTAGGAGTAGTTTAACACTAGTTAAAAACTAGAAATAATTTACATAATGATGTAGTCTTTATTAAACTCATTTTTGGAAACCAAAGTTTTATTGAAATTTTCTAAATTTCCGGTGTGAGTTAGGATTTAGATAAGTATAGTAGAAAGCAAAGTTATATAAAGTGGGAATATTTTATTTGTATCCAGGGTGACGCATGATGTTGTTTTCAAATTGTGCGGCTAGCTCAGCATTACCAGTAATTACAAATCAAGGCCTGGGAAAAAGGTGCATTAAGTTAATTGGCCCACTTTATTATACCAATATTGAGCACCATTAACAAATAATTTCTCCAGACTTGATATTCTGAATTGGAGTATATTGGATGTATGAGAATACAGTCTTGGCATGCTGAGACTATTTTTATTGCTGCTGTGGGTGACCTCTGTGAGATGGGGGAATCAACTCTTATATTAATTTAATATCAAACATAAGTTTTCAGAAATGAGTTTATAAAAAAGGACTTGACAAAATCTTTAATATTAAAATTTCTCATTTATTTGATTTTTTTCCAGATCCAGCATGATCTGATTCTTTTATTATATATACATGTAGTAAATCTAGATTCTAGTCAGTAGTGTTCACAGTTTATACTGTTAAAAATAGTCCCTGATTTTCATCACAATAAACTTTATACAAAAGTGCTTGCGAGTGCCATATTGCTGAAAATCATATAGAATATGTAGAAAATGGTCTTTTTTGGTTTTGCATTAAATGAGGAAGTAATTAACCTTAGTTGAACATTTAAGTTTTCTTCATATACAATGAAATATAATATTGTTATGCTTGACTATATTTACAATTATGTTAAATTGTATTGGTATTATTTGAATGGGTGTTGTAATTTATGCAATAATTTGCTGTTATATTTTAGATTTGTATTTATTTTACAGTTTATTGATCTAGTCAGAGTTGGTAAAAAATTAGAAGTGGTAGAGTAAGTTTGTGGACAAAAGTTGTGAATGGTTTTTGGTTATTTTCTGAAATAAATGTAAAATGAATGAAAAAGCACATGTTGGTTGGTTATAGAGAACATTTCAGAACTTCCTTACTACTCACCCCATCCATTTTAATGGAACAGTCCACATTGTAATCTACAAATCAATGTTGTTTGTGAGAAAAAAATTCATGCTTATAAACTCTACAATCCGGAGATATTAGACATGACATTTTTCATTATTTGAGTGCAAGTTTACATATGAATCATGTTAAATGTGAAAATTTGGCTTTATAGGTTAAAGTTGTGCTTTTCTTTGTTTTGTGTCTGCATGAAGTTAGGTTTTAAGCCATTTGTATGCATTGTAGTATTTATGTCGAGCAATTTAATAGTCAAAAAAACTTAATACATGTATCAGTACTGTTGTTGGTATGCTGAATGTAGATAACAGCCTCTAATATATGCTGGCAATGTGAGCTGTATTTTCCTCTGTTTGAGCCATTATTACATGTATATTTTTGGTCAAATCATATTTGAATCTTGATATACTGCTTCTATTCATGTTAGCAACTAAAGTATTCTAACAATTTGTGAAGTTGGATACTAAATGGCTTCCTCATTGACAATCATACCACTTTTCTTTTTTATGTTACCCTCCTTTAGTGTGTTTGATTAGGATTCATAGTATTATTTATTTAGTTACAATATTTACAGTATTTTCATACATTCTTGCCAGTCCCATGTTGATTATAGACAATAAGGATGATAGTCTTTAACTCCTTGTTAAAACAAATGATACACTTATTGAAGGTATACCTTGATCTCAAATATTTAATTTGTCAACACTTTTTTTGTTATCTTGTATTCTTTCCTATTATTTGGCCATTGACATTGAAGAATTTTACATGTTCAAATAGAACATTGAATTAAACTTAAATTTTTATTTAGGGTCGAGCAGGAAATTTCCTTGGGGTTCTAATTTTTACTATATTCCCAACCTTCATTTAGTCCACAAAAAATTCTCCTAATCATCTTAAATTTTTCTGAAAAAGTAGAAATTTATCAAATAGTGAAATTAAAAAGTTGCTTATATTTACTATGTTAAAGAAAGGATTCAGAATATATGTCAGAGAGACATGATCCACATCTTACATAAGTTTATGTTAAATATTTAATAGCAAATTTAACTGCATGTTAAGCCCTTTTCTGGATTTAACTTTTTAAAAGAATATTGTAAAATTTTAGATTCAGGAAATTTAATCTGCTTAACAGTATTAGCCGTGAATATTATTGAAAAATATATAATGGAACTTTTGTTCTGACATCATGTTTAATGTGACAAAATATTGTGGTCCTGATGTCTTTCAAATCAGACATTGCATAAATCTGGATTTGATATAGTGTGTGGATATTAAAGTTGAGATATCAATTTATTCGTTTAGTATCGACCAATTAGTAGATATATTTCTTACGGTTTTCACCAGTTGTGTTGTTCAAAATTAACAAATTTAAGAGATTAATCTTAACCACTGGCACTGGTAAAGAGATCTAGAATTCATTACAGGATCACAGTTGATAAATGTCTTGTGGAACTCTTATTAAAATTTTAATTTAGGGACCGAAGTCATGCCAAAATGTACTACACCTTTTAGAAAAATAGTAAGATTTTCTTATATTTTGCAACTCCAGCACAGTTATGCATGTTTAGCCCCCTGTCCTAGTAAAGTAAGTTTCATGATCATTGTTTTTTGTGTTGTTATATATATTTACATTTTTTGTATCCAGTAACTGACTACTTAGCTTTAACATCAGTATATATGGAGATGGAAAATTATATTTTGATCTTATATAGTATGTAGTAAGGTTTTTTGGTGTCTAGTCATTTTATTTAGTTTATTTTTTTTTGTTATTTTGTTGTAATTGTTTAGATGTTATAAATATTACATGCAATTGGTTTTTTAAAGTTGTATCAAAACATAAAAAAATTATGAATTTCAGATTTGTTAATTATGCATAATGTGAATAAATAAAACATTTGCAGACCAAACTCTTTATGCTTATTTGGCTTATATTCAGTTGTTTCGTCACAAACTGTATATTTCATTTGATCAGTGAATGTAATTTTTAAAGTTTGACTGATATTCCTACTTTCTGGCCCCTAGTGTGTCTGATTTAGGTAAATCCAGGAAAGTGCTTTACACACAGTTAAATTCTTCTTTTGAAATTTCTTATCAACTTATATAAGATGTGGTTCCATATTCTTTCTTAAGTCCAGTGTAGAATACCCATGCAAGAGATCATAGTGCATAGTCCAAAGACACAAGACAAATTTGAAAAAAACCAAAAGGAATGTGAGGCAACAAACAACGGCTTGGAACTCACGAATTTCCCTGAAAATATAGTAGGATAATGTGCCTTAGAAGGGTAAGCATCCAGTGTCTTGCGCACAACACCCGTCGTAGAATCCTTAAACTGTAATCCGGGTTATGTCAATCCA
The DNA here is from genome assembly GCA_034783895.1 of Geukensia demissa. Taxonomy (NCBI): domain Eukaryota; kingdom Metazoa; phylum Mollusca; class Bivalvia; order Mytilida; family Mytilidae; genus Geukensia; species Geukensia demissa. Next base: position 1,739 of record JARWCS010362704.1, on the reverse strand, counting down.
ATGAGGGGTCAACTTATTCTGGTATTACTGGTAACAGGTCCATAACTAGTTGAGATACACTGATATCATATGGATCAACCAATTCGTGATGGCGACCATAAAATTTTAGGAGGGACGACTTCAAATTTGATTGGATGTATCCTTGTATAAATTTATGCAACAACAGCAATGCTCTCTTCAGAAAATCCTGATACTTAGCACAGGCACAATAGTATCGAATCAACTGCGAAACACAAACCCCGTAGGCAGGGGAAGCAGGAATATTGCCACATAAATATGGGAAGTTTACAATAGGAAAGTTGAAGTCATCCCGTTTGTCGTAAATCTTAGAAACCAGTTTTCCCTTTTGGTCAATTTCGAGGAATAAATCTAGGTATGAAGTTTCGTTTTGCGTCACTAACTTAATCCGTAATTATATTACAGGGATATTCGCAGAAACGTACAAATAATCCCCGTAAAATTAGACATTTCACAGTGACAATAGTTGGTCATCTTTAAACTTATCACATAATATCTAGTCATACTAAGGAATCCGGAAGTTCGTCTTGAAAATAGGATAGGTGGACTACGCGCCTGCACGTAATTCCCTGTTTTCCAATATTTGATCCCGAGCGTACATGATGAAGGTTAATCCAATTAAGCGCTTCGTATTCAGTGTAATTAAGGCATTTTCATCCGTTGTTTTTCAATTAAGTATATCATCTGTTTAATAAAAGAAAGAAATACAAGGCACTTTTTGTTTTTATTTGTTTTTATTTATTTATTTTTTTTTTTTTTGAAACTTGTTTTGTGCCCCACGGAAATCTTTTGAACTAAAGGCAACATCTTTACGAGAAATTATGCAGTACACAAACCAGAAATGATATTGATTGTTTCTTTCTGGCATATATTCCATATTCTTTTTTTTTAATATTGAGACTCTATACTACATTTAACAAATATACAAGCAAAAGATGGAACATATTCAAACTTTCAGAAAGTCATCTTTTATCTGCATACAAGAAGATTAAATGAATTTGACGAAGCCTTGTGAGGACCATTAGATTAAACAATTTCCTCTTATGCAGATCTTTTTGACATGTACCACATATCTTCACTTTTATTATGGATATATATAGCTTTTATTTTTCTAATTCTTATAAATTTTGACTTCATATCCAAAGAATAACAGAATGTAATAAAATCGTAATACTAAAGTTGTCGTCTATCACATCTTTATTAACAAGTAATGTACACTGGCAAATCTTTTAATCATACAGAGCAAAACTTGAGTGATGATATTTTTTTTAATTTGTTAGAAATGTTTATTTCTAATATCAAGGTCAAAGTTTCTAGGCCCCAGCAGACATCCAAACTTTGAAGACTAAGAATAGTAAGGAAATAACATTTTTAATACTGGATATGACATTTTTGCCCTAAGCAAAATTCCTTGGCAACTACTTGTATTGGAATTTTCATGAAAAGATAGACAGATGAAAACAATTATGGAGGTAAAGTGTGTCTAACACTGATCTACTTGTGTTTTATTGGGTCCAAAATCATCGGACCATCCGTTATGGACCTGGTGACCAAAATAATTTTTCGATGTTTTTTCACAGAAATCATATAAGATTAGAAAATGGTATCTTATTAAGATCTTCAATTATTAAATTAGCCCAAAATTATTGTACTAACAGTACTCGACAGACCTTTAAAATTATAAAAATTCAACATTTGTAAACTTATATTTCATAAATCTA
>JARWCS010362693.1:0-10563 GCA_034783895.1 Geukensia demissa | reverse complement strand
ATAGAACAGACAACACTACACTGAAAACTAAAGCTGGAGTAACACGAACCCTACAAAAACTAGGGTGAGTTCAGGTGAAACATTTAATTTCAGCATATAAAAGCATGAAAAAATACAATACGAAGAACTTGTATTCACCGACTATCTGAAATGCGCAGAAGCATATTGAAACATTCAAAATTGGTAAAGTTGCTCTTAAAAAAAATCACTACTATAGCGTTAACAAACGATACGCATTCTGTTGACCTTATCAACAACGTTAAATTCTAATTCCATGACGGTTGTGTTTCTTATTTATCTCCTTTTTTTCTATAAAATATCCTTTCTACATTATTTTTCCTATTGCTTGAATAAAATCTTTGGCTTTTCCATCTCTCATGAAAGTTCTCACAGGCCATAACAAATTAAGATGTAAACAAGAGTAATAATATAGGGACCGCCCTCGTGGAGTAGAAAAAGTTTCTAATAATGATACTTGAGGCTATCTTGACTTTTTGTGATTTATGTGTTTCATTATTTAGTTTTTCGTTTGGTGGTTGCCGAACATTCGTAGTTTTGTTTTTTGTCCTTTGATTGGCGCTTATTGTTTTCGTCAAGTGTAAAAATAAGATATAGACAATTTTGGATATGCTCTATGTACATTTAAATGAATAACCTCTCATCATTAACATTAGAACCGAAACAATGGAAGTCAAAGATCCAAACATAAGAAAGATGTGCTAAAGTTCAAACAAACCGATTGTAGGGACAAATGCTCTTTGTACATTTCAATGAGTAACCTCTCATCAGTAACATTAGAACCGAGACATATGATGTCAAAGATCCAAAAATAGCAAAAGATACGCTAAAATTCAAACAAACCGAAATGGAAAGACGACAAACCGACGGTAGGGTCAACTACTAAGTGCATTATTTTTCGAAGCCTTTATTCTCTTATTAACTTCAAGGTCATATTTAGTTTTATTGAAAATAACATTCAAGTGAACGTTGGCTATGACTTAATTCAAAATAAAAGAAACATTTGAATAAAGAAACTATGTTTTCCACAGTATAATTAGTTATTTCTCTACTATTACAAACGTGTAGATCTTTATACAATGAGCTTTTATACCACGTGAAAATAAGATTTTTGCGTTACAATACTGCCAGTTGAAGCGGCGGACGTGATAAACATCTGTATGCAAGAAACAAGTAAAACAATGATTAGATTTATTTTTCTAGTGCTGGTGTAGGTCGTACAGGAACCTACATAGCTGTAGATGCATTATATAAAACAGGACTTAAAACTGGGAAAGTTAATATTCCACAGTATGTAATGACAATGCGAAAGAATAGAATGAATATGGTTCAGACAAAGGTATGTGACGGTCTTTTATCTTTTCATAGTAACATTCAAATGAGAATCTTTAGATAGTTATTTGCCCTATACTACATTGGTTAAAGAAGAAAATAACATTATTTCGCTGTGTATTGGTTGAGTTGTGGGAAATGACTCAATTTTCTCCTATTCTAAGCGTGATATAGAAGCTGGTTAAAATTTAGTTATATTTTTAACCCACCGTTGGTTTCCCTCACAATCCAACTGATTGGTTTAAAACACTTGTTTAGCATGAAATCATTCTCATTTTTTTGTTAGTTATTTAAAACTAACGTAAAATTCTGGGCATGTTTCAGACTATTTTTTTTACTAAACACGCAATGTGCGTTCAATTGTTTTCTGATGACGTCACGTCATTGTCACAAGATTGGTCGTTCGAACTACAATTGGGTTTATCGCACATATTTTCTTACTAGCCGGACAAAAATTTCATTATTTATGTGTGAACTCCTTTTTAGGTTACAAGAGTTTGCACAAAAATGGATCTTTGCTACCTGTTATTTTCAGAAATTGCAATGTATTCCTCGGCGATACCATTAATGACAGTGTTCCGAAGAATGGGGTCTCCAAAAAGGGGACTTGAAACAAAAGAAGTTTTGGTGGTTTGTTTCATTCTCCTATTATTAGGCCAAGGTTCGAGCTTTAAAAGCTATCTCGAGTGGAGAAATTCCGTAACCGTCTGTAAGAAGAAGGAGAATCTATATATCTCCCTAACTAATGTAGTAAAGTTCACACACTCGACTGATGCTTCTGATAAAATACGAAAATATTAGAAGACGATTCTAAAATATCACGGCAACTATTTCTTTTGGTGTCGCCTAGTCAGTGAGAAATTTAGCAAATTTTAGATTAAATAAAACGTCCTACTTTACAAATAATCCTGATGTGTTTTATATTTTAGGAACAGTATATTACGATATTTTTAGCTTTGTGTGAAGCCTTTAAAGCATCCGCGAAGCCAATACGAGTTGCTGAATTTGTTGCTCATTTTGATAACCTGACAGAAGATGTACCTATAAATCAAACTGTTCTTATGGATGAATTTAAGGTGAGTGTTACTTCATTTAAAATAATATAAGATTTTCTTCAGAGTGATTTAGTTGTTCTGAATACAAAAGCTGCTTACCGTTTTCAAATGTCTTTCTGTTCATTTTTATGAATAAATTGTATGAAATGTACAGTTATAGTATATACTGAAAGAAAAGCCTTTTAAATTTCACAGACACCTTTTTAATTTAAAATTGCACGATTTATCGGAGGCGGGGTTTATACGAGCTAACTCGATAACTATGTGGAGTTCTGACTCGGCTAAGTTAACGACAGAAACATATATGATTGCAATACGACTTACACATTCGTATTCAGCATACTTTCTACATAAAATATCTAAACAAAGCAAAATAAAGGAATTCTGAAAAATCAGCGGAGTATTTAGTAGAGGATTGATTGATTGAACGTTGCTTAACGTCCAGTGGCAAATATTTCCTGCATATTCAGGACGAGAGCATATTTATGAATGATGATGATAAATGAACCATGCTTTTTACTAGACCGACACGCTGAGCCGAATTTTTAACGTGCTATTTCACGAAAGTAACAGTCCGCAGGAAGACATGCCACTTTACCCAGACACATTATCCTGACTCTAGGCCGATCAGTCTTTGCCCTTTCTCTTATATGCTGCGTGCTTAGTGGAGAAGCAGCAAATACCAGTTTTAATGTCTCTGGTTTGACCCGGCAGGAGATCGATTTCACGAACTTCCGCACTCGAGGCGAGCACGCTTACCATTATACCATCGAGGCGGTCTATTAAGTATAGGTCAAAATGTATTAAAATAAAGAATGACAAGTCATGGTACATGTTTTGATAAAACAAATCCAGACGGGAAATGGTAACCTCCGTAAAACTTCACTATGCTATAAATTTTGTTGGTTTTACGTATTTGTAAACTTGACGTTGGATCTTCTCCTTCGGTGTAGATTTTTATCTTATCCCTCTCTGTAAGGTTTGACCAATTATGAACTTTGGTCGATAAATAGAAAACATGCTCATGAAAAATTGGACACAAACAAACTAAAGGATGAAACCAATAATTATGCGCTGTTCAGTAAAATGTAATAGTGTTTACCTCCCACCAACCAAACACTTCTAATTGAAATAATCATCGTTACATCTTAATTCAATCAACCTAAGTGAAATTTTACGGTAAAAGTATTGGCAACTTTTTGTCTCCTCCAACACCATTTTATTTTACAAAAGATACAATATTATTTTCATTAGATTACGTCGATTGTCGTGTTTTATGTATAGTTTCACATTCTGTATTTCGTGGCGTTTTACAGCTTCGTTTATGTTATGGACTGTTGTTCATTGTTGAAGGCCGTAATGGAACCTGTAGAAGTTGAGATTCTACTGCCATTGGGTGGGCGGGTGTCTCATGGACAATCATGCCACATCTTCTTTTTATATAACATTGAATGCCAAAATTGTATCTATTTTGTTTTATGGAAAACATGAATTTGAGACAACCGAACTATCTTAACACGCATAATAACTTGTTTATTTTTATATGCTTTTTAAAATTGCAGACCCTTTTGAAAATTCGACCAAAGTACACAGATGCAGATTTCAAAATGACACTTCAAAACAACTTTTCTGGAGAAAACAGAAGTATTTTGCCGCGTATGTTTATTATTATCCATGAGCTATTTTAATTCCCGACAGAGATTTTTTATTGCTTACCGCTATAAGTTGTTCTTTCCGAGCAAGTCTTAGCAAATCGCATGATTATTTTTTCATGTCTATCAATTTTTTACAAAAATGTTACCAGAATTTCCTTAAATAGTAAATGAAAAATGAAGTAAGAATGCGATTATACATCTGCCTTTTAAATTCACTTATAATTTGATCCAACTCTCAGTAATTGAGATTAGGTATTTTAAGAACAGCTCAGTTTTAATTTCTAAATTATGCACGTTTTATTAAAATTTTTATTGTTAACTAACAAGTACAATTTCTTTATTTCGAGAGAAGTTTTTCTAACTTTTGATATTGTAAGCTACTTTAAAGAAAACTGCCGACTACATGTTTGTCACTTTTGAGTTCAATATGATGAACAACATTTTTCCAAGTGAACAGATTACAATACAGATTTCAAAAACGAAAACAGTCAGTCAAATAAGATAAGGGTACAGACAACATTGAATAAACAGTAGCAAATAACAAACACTTCAGAAAGAGTTTTAATGCACGCCATACCTACCTTTCTTATGTGTTGAAATCTATGTAGATATGACGAAATGAAAGCCTTGAGCATTCAATCAATTGCATTTTCTATGTCTATGAGAATGATTGATCTGCCGCTTTTCGACTGATCTTGATACTACAAATTTGGGTTTAATTTTGTTTCTATGTTTTAGTCTTCATCATTGCAATTATTATTCTGAGCAGCAATTACAGCATTAAAATCTCCTATTTTTATATATGTTTTACTAGATAGAATACCATTAATGTGCTCTCTATCATTGCAGTTGACAGATTTGTTTTATATCTTACAACGTCTGTTACGAATAGAGGAAGCTACATAAATGCCATAGTTGTTCCGGTATGTTTATTTTCATGAAAGTCGATTTTCGCATTAAATGCATAGAAGCAAAATATCATTTAAATAATTGCATACCGAGCATTTCAAATACGAAATTAATAAATTCTGTTTTAACTATGATAAGCCGATGTCTTAACTGCTTCATTCGACTGTACGTTTATATATATTATAATTTAGTATATTTTATTTTGTGACAAAGGACAATATTTTATTTTGTGACAAAGGACAATCAAAGATACAAATAGATTTTCAGGTTACATACAGCAACTAAAACAACATGCTCTATATTTCAGTCTTTCGCAAGTTTAACATCTTTTATAATTACACCATACCCAACACATGATGAAGTTGTGGATCTGCTTCGACTTTTGACTGATCATGAATCAAATACAATCGTAGTAATGGACCCAGTTAGTGAAATAAAGTCCGTAAGTAGACGTGAATGTCACAGCTGACGTGAAGTATAATCAGTCAGTTCGGTTAATTAACGTCTTTACAGTCGTTTATACACGTTTGTAATGGAATATCCGAATAAACATTTTCCCTTTGTGAAAAACTAGAATATTTGACATCACACCCTATATAACATTAAAATAAAACCATTAAGCATTTATAGATAATTAATAAGAGATGTGATATTGTTTATGAGGCAGCCGTCCATCAAATATTAATCGAAATTGAATTCTCCATGACCTATTAAAGCAATGAACCGGGAAATATACCATAAAGAAGCTGGCTAAAAAAGGCCCCAAAAGTACAAAATGTGAAATTATTCATATCATATGACAATCAATCTAATCAATCTAAAAACGCAGAACGGTAAATAACTATAAACATGAAAATAATGACAGGTTTGGGACAGGCATATAAGGTATGTGGCAGGGTAAACTAGTTTTGAAGCTAGATCATATTTTTGGTTTTAGTAAACGAAATTAAGGATGTCAAAATCAGTTCTCATTACTGAATTCAAACCTATAAAAACAACAACAGCATTTTTGGCAACAAGTCTGAAACAAGATAAAATGACACCTTACCTATCTGACCGTTAAAGAAAATATTTTAATAGACCGAAAACATTGACTTAGGCAACGCTAATCAGTTAATTGTAATTTGAATTTCGTCTAAAATATCATCAAGATCATAGGATCAACATATTTATTTGTTTTACGCAGTCTGATTTCTGGCTTCCATTGGAGTTGGACAAAACAGATGTTGGACCATATGGTTTGAAATTTGAGTCTACTTCAATTAAAGACAATATAGAAACAAGGGTTGTATTGTTAAGCAATAAAAAGGTAAACACTACTAATATTTGCTATCCGAAACATGCAAATACTCTAGTTGTAAAGGAGATTCAGTTTCAAATTTTATACGCGTGGATAGTCAAACCAATGAAAAAGAACTTCAGTAAAATGAGACTCAAAACAATCATACATGTATATTTGGATACAAGTACTTTTAATACAAAACTACCAATGTTGAAACTGACATCTGGGATGATGCCTCGGGGCATGATCCACAGGCAGAGGTACATGTATCGACTCAGTGGTTTTAAAATTCAAAACTACCAATGTTGAACAAATATGGAGAATTTCAAGGAGTAACCTCTCAACAGTAGCATTAGAACCAAAACATAGGAAATCCAAGATCCAAACATAGGAAAGAAGCACTCAAATCCAAACAAATCAAAACAGGATGCCAAATCCGACGACAGGGACAACTAACAAGTTCAACACTCTTCGAGACGCCTCCGCCCCGCACTTTCAGTGCTTTGAAGTTGAACAAATGCCGCAAATTTTTGTTAAACATTGTTTGATAAATTTCACTTCATACAAGTCTGGGCTGGTGAATACCCTCGCGGACATGATCCAACAGCAGAGGTGTTGATCCAGTAGCTTAAAAACACCTCCAATCTTTAATAAATATTGGGAATTTTGGTATGCTACATGTACATTTCTAGGAGCAACCTTGGAAGTCCAAGATCCAAACAAACCAGAAGAATCTCTCAAATCCGAAAAAATCGAAATGGGAAGCCATATCCAACCTGAACGTATAGAGGAATTTATTCGTCAATCCAAAAAATAAAAATAAGTAAAAAACGATCAAAACGTACATTGATCAATGTGTCATAATTATATATATAAAAACATCTTTCTTATGTACAACAAGATAGTATTTTTATAAACAGCACAGTCGTATATTTTTCTGTAAGATTCACAAAATCTTTAAAAAAGGAATATATTATATATGAAATATTAATAGCATTTGCATTTGCTTTGAATTTGAGAAGGCAAGATGTTTACTTGTTTTTTATTCAGACAGACAACAAACCAGTGCAGTTGTCTTTCATATCACCAAAAATAAGTTTCAATGTCGGAAAGGGGGAGGATACAGCAGTATTGCGAGAACTGGTCTCTACTGTAATGAGTTCCAGAAACGAACCTGTAACAGTTATGAGCAGGTATAGTATAACATAATAGATCTCGATTGATGCATAAATTAAAAGTTAACATAAACACAAGGTCTATTTTCAATTTTTCTGACGCCTCTTGTTCGAGTGCCAGAGTAACATAGTATTGTTCGCTTTCTCATGAAGTTGCATTTTTTTTGTATTTCAAGCACATGCAGTTTAACAAAAAATGATCCTAACTCGAAAATATGTCCTTTGATAAATCAATAATCGTGTTTACTTATTTTAATATTTACTTATTTTAAATATAAAAATCGGAGATGTGGCATGATTTTCACGTTCGTTAAGACGAAGTGCGAGGTTCATCATTTATGTGTATGAAAGGTGAATTTTTATCCCCAATGTGAATGTTCTTTTCCCAAAGTTGAAATTATACATGTTGAAAATGCATTACTTACTATTTGATTAATGATGTTGTGATTAAATGGTTATGTATAAACAACATTTTTTATTTAAAGTGATGGAACATCCCTATGTGGACTTTTCTGTGCAATATATAGTGCTATACAACAGATGAATATGGATGACACTGTGGATATATTTACTATAGTACGACAATTACAAGTCAGAAGACTAGAATTCTGTTCCAGCATGGTAAGATTTTTCCTATTATTAATTCGAAGTAAACGTTAGTCTGTCTTAGCAAGCTATTTTTCACAGAGTGCAAATTACAAAGCCTAAAATGAAGTATTTTTTAATCTATAAAACTGTAGAGTTTTATGACGAAATTTCACAAAATACACTTCCTTACATTTTTGTTTAGTACTCATCTCCTCTAACATTCACTTAGTCCAGATTAAGCCTTCGAGTATTTGAGGTTTCCTTTGCCAAACATAGAGGTCAACATAGAATAAAGAGGTTGGATATTTTCCCGGATTCCAATTCTCTTTTAAATGCTCTTTGCTTAATCACAACATAACAAATCATGTTATATATATGGTTATACCAACAGTAATTGGACAAAGACGATTGGAACCCATCGATTAGTATTTAAGACGGTCTTGTTTGCGTTTATCCCAACGTTGACTCATATTGAGATATACGCACAACAAAAGGAATAATATTAATCATTACAAACACAATGGCAGAAATAAAATCAATCCAGATCATACGAGTGTCAGATCATATCTGTTGTTCATATCTGCTTAAAAATAAGAGATGTAGCATGATTGTTTCCTGAGACGCCCATCCACAAAAGACAATCGAATTGAAACTTCTACAGGTCCTATTACGGTCTTCAATAATGAACCAGAGTCCATACCATAACGGAAGCTGTAAAATGATATTTTTTCATCGTTAGTTTAAAAAGAATATGTTATTTATACTAGAATAGACCCTTTTACTGTCACTGCGGTCCTGTTACTTTGGGTGGAAAATAAGATATTTTCCCGGAAAAATGACGTCAGCGGACAATCAAATATGACGTCAGAACTATTGTGTCGTCGAATTTCGTACACCCGGAAGCTACTTCCACGCAAGCGTCAAAAGCAGGAACGCAGCATCAGTAAAAGGGTCTATACACCGTCCACATCTTACAAAAGTTAAAAACAAATATTCAAAAGCCAAACTTTCTATATATTTGTTTTTGTGTTTAGTCTTGTTGATGATGCTTTAGGCCGTGTCTGTTTTTTATTTGTTTTGCGTCACGTCAAAATTTTCAAAACTTACCAGCCAGAAAAACACACAAACATAAAATGAGAACAGCTTTGATTGCTTACATATTGCACTTAACCAGCTTGTATTACCTGCATATATCTGAGGCCGTTATTTTTTAATCGATGATGAACGATAGTGCTATGTTTTGGGGTATGTTAAGATAATTCTTCTCATAACAAAATTTCATAGAGATTATTTTCTGTGGTTTTTTTGACATCACAAGGCTTAAAACCTACCCACACGCAGAAGCAAAACAAAGAAAAACACAACTTTGGCCTTATTTGATATAAATCATATATTTGCCGTTTGTGTTTGCGTTTGTTTTTTATTGATGGCTATCATATTTTAGGATGAATACCAGACGTGTTACCAGGCCATATCCGACCATATTATGTTTGCGTCAGACAACGTGTACTATAACAACTGATAAAACTGATAGAATAATAGGTGTACATTAACATTTTCATAATTATGTAGAACCATATTAAAATGTATATTCCTTTAATTAGCAAACACAGTGAAACCTGTCTACACCGAACCTATTTTGGACTTGAAGAAATGTTCGGATTAGACAGGTATTCGGTTTAGGCAGGTTAAAAACTGAAAACTTGTATATTGGGACTTAAGAATCAGTCTGGTTTAGACAGGTTTTTATTTTTATCAGTGTTCGTTTAAAAAGGTTTCACTGTAACTAAGATATCGTTTGCTTGTGCATAAGCTATAGTAATAATAGATAATATAACATTATTGCAAACTGTATTATGTTCCTGCAAAAATAACCTTGAGATATTTTTAATATAGAAAACTGTCAGCTTCTATAGTATAATTATAATTCTATAGATTATAGTGTAATTACTGTAATATTTGTATGTGTGTAAACATATATTCTATTAATACAATAATCAGTCTAACTATGTAACTTAAAGGACAATTTCTAAATCAGACATGTGCATTGTTTAATTTCTTTTACGACACAAATTTATACCAGCATTTTAAATTCGACTCCGAAGAATTGCATTAGTTCAGTGGACAAGGGATAAATACTTTAAGGAAGGATTGTAACACGTCAAAACACATCTCACAAACGCTTCTAATGGAAGTTCAATTTTTTGATTTTTCAAATTTTAAACATAATCTTTCCATCAGGTGAGTGCTTAACGCTTTCAACATAGAAATTTTAATATTTTTCCTCTTCCATCTATCTTTCAAATTTGGATGATAATTTATTTTTACGCATTTCCTAAAAGGAACAGATTGTCAGATTTAAAGGTTAAAAGATGATTTGTACAAAATAAATGCCATTCTATAGCATATTACTGATTTTTAATTTTTGTTATTGGTTTTAAATTTATGAGATGACGAAGTACAATGTTATGACACATTTAGCAATTTTCTTTTAATATATTGTTTGGAACTGGGTCTTGGTGTTTTAATACTACCAGCGAGATTTAACT
>JARWCS010362674.1:0-10563 GCA_034783895.1 Geukensia demissa | reverse complement strand
TTTATTACCTAATAATATATGAATTACCTATCTATTTAATATAATTTAGTTTTAACCCTAATTTTACTTTTTTCCGTGGATCGGGCAATAAAACGTCGATTCTAATGCCCGCTGAATTAATCTATTGCCCGTAAGCTTCTGATTGGCCCATTACGCCTCATCTCATGAATATTTATAACCTCGATCTGTATCTTTATCCTGCATGTAAATTCAAAGTATTGTAAAACGTTTAACTGATCTGCGTTTTGTGATTTGCCAGACGTAAACAGAAGCAACATGACGGACGACAGGTTTGTCAGTATTGTTGTTGTTAAATGTTAAAATAATACAGTTTAATTACTATATTCTTGTCTTTTTAACCCCTTAAATATTTGAATATTACAAAAGTGTTATTAGGTAATAAAACAGTTATTTAGTGTGTAGTCAGGTAATAGACCAGAAAATTTTTCCCTCGGTACTGGGAACAGCTCAAGTGTTTTATTGCCCTCAGTCATTGGCTTCGGGCAATAGAACACTTGAGCTGTTCCCAGTACCTTGGGAAAAATATTGTGGTCTATTGTTTGACTACACATTAAATAACTGTATAATATAAAGCGAGAAAAAGACGAAAGAAATCGTCAAAAAATATTGAACACCACATCGAATTGAACAAATCAACAACCACAACAACAACAGTGTAAACAATTTATATAAAAACAACAATGAAATAAACATGATAAAGACAAATTGATCAGATAGGTTTACTAGTACAAGCACAAATTGCTGTTGGGGAAAGGTTATTTTACAAGACCACAGTCACCCTTCCTTTCTCTACCTTGTCTATATAGCCCATGAACTGTAACAGTTAAACATACTCAGTGTAGCCACCGTAAAGATGGTCAAAATCACATAAAAATGTAAAAATATCCAATTAAATATCATGTCAATAGTCACACTTGAACCAAAGGTAATCTCTGATTTCACAATAGTTCATCTAGTGTTATCTTTAATAGCTATAAAGAGAATTGGAATGGTGATTTTTAAACATAAAGAAAAAATATTCATTTATACATTGGAAGGTAAAATCTTAAAATGTGAAATCTTTAAGCAATCTTATCAAAAGCAAGAGAGACAACATTGAAATTATATGTTTTATTTGAAAACGAACGAACACGAATATAATAATTATCATAACTGACGATGATATCGAGTATGAATTCCAGCAGTATGTGTTATGTCAAAAATAATAACTGGAATCGCCATTACATAATGCTACATACTCGCATTTAATATGTTTCAGAGCAACTGCAACAAGTAAACACTAGCAAACATAAAAGGACGTCATTTACATGCGTATACCAGCTGGAATTAATGACAAACAATTTATCGAACCGTTTTTTGCCTTAGGTCGTAAGTTAAACATACATTAAAAACCAGCATAGTGAACTTACTTGAAATTTAAGTCGAATCAAACACATAGAAAACGACAAATAATTTAGACAGTATGATCAGTCAAAATGTGCTCGCCGTTGAAAACGAATAGCAATTGCTGCTGGTTGTCGTTTCAAAATTGCTTCTAAAATAGCATGAAGTGTCGTGGTTTAATATTTATTAGACAATTTATGAAATGCACAGGAATTCTGGGGACGTCATTGTTTTGGTTGAATTTCATTGGTCAAGACCCCATTTACGAGGACGCTGAGATTGCGCAATGCGTTTTACGGGGACGGATGATGAATTTCTGAATCGGTCCATTGAAACGAGGTGTATGAAAATTTAATTCAACACTTCAGCTTGAACTTTGAAAGAGTGCTCTTGCAATAGTTCTAAATTTACATAATATTCCATTATTTTTCGCAACATTAAGTGGTAGAATCTGTCAAATAATCAAAATGATTGCTTTGTTTACTTTTTAAAGGAACATCAATTTTAACGAATAAAAAAATGATTTAAGAAGAAATATACCTTTGGATTAAATAATGAATATATTCATTAATTTCTTTTTGTAAGTTTTTATTGGTTCGATGTTAAAAATGTACAAAATTTTAAAGTTCTAATGTGATTTTCAACATTTTCTCTTATTGTTGTCCACAAAAGTATTACAATGTACCTTCTAATGTTGATATTCGTGAGGGAATAAAAGGGGCTGAATGCTGAATTTGTGACTGGAAACTTGTTCTTTAACGACCTTTCATCAACTTATTACAGGCAATCGGATTTTTACCTGTTTATATTTGGCAACCTATTATTTATTTTTTTAAGTCCTGTGTGCAATACCATGCGAGAGATCAAAAGTGCATAGTTCAGAGAGACAAGATAAATTTGGAACAAACTAAAAAATAAAACGGAAACAAAAAGAACAAAGGCTTGGAATCTACGAACTCCTTACAAAACAGAAGTGGGATCAGGTGCTCCGGTAGAGAAAGCATCCCCCGCCCCGCGCAACTGAAACACCCTTGGAAATAACAGTAAAATGTTCATGTATCATTCTAAATTATCCTTTTCTTGAAAAAGTTTCATTTTGTAGGTTGAAAGTGATTAACCCAGAATTTGATTTAATCGCTTTTCTGAATTTACCCTAAATGGTCCGAACACAAGCAGAGAATAAGAGGGAAAATTCGGTCATTTTGGCATTTACAGATAATCAAATAACAAAGAATTCATCTTTGTACCTTAAACGATTGAACATGATATTGACAAAGTATATAGATTTCTCGTTAAACAATAAAATACTATAGTTTCAGTAGAATGAATAAAGTTCAGTATATTAGATAAGGTATTGACGTATATTACTCATAAAGCTACAACGATTATTAAGTTGTTTCGCTTAATCTATAGACGTCTACCGAATACAAATCTAACATTCAACAAATGCCATTAAAGTGTCAACCGATGTAACAATATGAACTAATAAGCGACGGTCCCATGTTTACACATCGTGTACTAGTTTTGAAAAGAAAAATGAAGAGATCTTGATGCCTCGCTTGTTCTCGCTGTTTTCAATATAACTTGAGATATCAAAATTGTGCACAAATGACTAAATCATGTTTTATTGTATCCATAATGACCCGAAAAAAAATTCAAAAATGCTTTATTTTAGGATCATAATAAACAACACTTGAGTGCCAGGATAATACTAAGTACAATTTTCCGTCAAAATACCCAACACCGGGTGTGCTTGAAGTTTTTATATATTTCTTTTATATTTAATCATAGAAATTCAAACGAACGTAACATCCTTAGTTTGGCAATAAACTGTTTAATATAATGCATGGTTCAAAATTTATTTGTCATCACAGCTACCTCTACACGAATTATTAACATTTTTACACCTGAAAATATATGTTAAAAACAGAATGTTTTTATTAGCGAACAACAATCTGCTTGATTATTTCGAAATTAGAATATATCTGAAGTTTGAAAATGTCACTATTTATCTCCCAAACTACTAACAAAATTTAAAACTTGAAGATAAATATCCAAAAACATTTGGATGTTTAATCCCATGATATTCGGTAGGATCCCAAACGTTTCCAAAAATGAGAATAAATATATAAAAAGAAAAATAAAATAAGTTCATTAGTTCGAAAATTTTTAGTTGTCCAATATTGAAGGTCTTAAATTAACCTTCAATTATGTATATTTTGTTCCTTGGATTGCTTTCTAGTAGACTATAAAACCCCATATGCTTTTTTATTTTGTATTTTTTAGGTTTTTAGAATATTATTTTTAAAATCTTTGATTCATATCATTAGCATCAATTCGTTAAACATAATTGCTATTATGATCTAAAGATAGGCTAATATATGAATATAATGATAAAAGTATGAAGTATCTACTACATCCTAAATCATAGCATTGAATTTCATAGACTGATATGTAAATTCAATCAATCTTCCGACCATTCAAAATAAATATTAAACTTCAATTAGTTATTCGAAAAAATTAGACATTAGACCTTACATTTAGTCGAACGGTTCATATAGAAACTTACCTTAGCAAAACAATTTCAATATTTTGTATTCAATAGAACAATAATGAATTCATTTTTTAAACGGTTGTTTGAAATTCAGTATCATTAATTTTGAAGGAAAATACGGAATAAAAAACACATAGAAAATAAAGCAAGCCATCGTGTGAATGGTATGTGATCTGTTGACTTTTCACCATACATACATATATATGTACACATATTGAAAAAGTAGAAACAGAAATATATACAAAGAACTACAAATTAATGAAAACGCCATATACTAAATAAATAAAAGTACAAACATATACCAAGCTATCTAACCATAGACATTGTTCACATGTTGCGTTTTCTTCATAGCTAATAAAGCAATTGTAAATAAACCTGAACATTTTGCAAACTGTTAACGAAATACTGGTTGATCCATATGGTAGCAGTTTATCCAACTAGTTATGGACCTGATATCGGTAATACAACAATAATTTGACCTCTTCTCGGATTAACGTTAACCCGGATTAGAGTTTAGGAATTCAAGACAGGTGTTGGGCGCAAGACGGGGGATGCTTACCCATCTTGAGCACTTGATCGCACTCCTGTTTTGAAGAGGAGTTCGTGGATTCCAAAATTTTGTTCCTTTTGTTTTCATTTTATCTTTTGAATTATTCCAAAGTTGTCTTGTCTATTTGGACTATGCGTTTTTGGTCTCTCACATTGGTATTCTACACTGGTATTGGGTAATTGCAATTGTTATGAAGACTACATTATCTACATGTAAATACTTTGGATTTCAAATATTAAGAGGGTGCATAAGGCATTTAAGAAGGGCGGAATACATCAACTATTGCTGGTGATTACCTTTTAATCGTTCGAATGAAATTTCAACTGCATATGTATTGTGACACACACAATACATTGATGGTAATGATAATGTTACGAGGTCAAACAATGGGTTAAACTCTTAACTAATAAGAAAGGATAATAGATATGTAGCTGAAATCGTATTGTTTGATATACTTTAAAATGTAATAATTTGATTTTATGAGTAATTTCCACAAAAAAAAGAAACCACACTTTTCTTTTTACACTGCATCCTTCAAAACGGTGACGAAACATAATAATTACTACGACTGAAAAAATCCTTTTTGGACGAACTCTTTAAAATGTAATATTTAGCAGTATGATAATGATGTCAAAAGGATAATTTTACTAATCACCACAGCAATTTGCATTAACCTGTTACCAAATATCAAAACATTAATGAACACAATTCGGAGTGATTAGTACGCCTTTATTATATCTCTTTCTGTTAAAGGTGACACTATAGCATTAGGTTACAGAAAAATATTGATTGATTGACTGATTGGTGTTTAACGCCACGTCGGCATTATTTCAGCCATATCGTGGCGAGGACATACATAATATTTACTATTAAAGAAAAATATGGACGAAGCTTATCCCTTTCGAAACATCTGGTTCAACTCACGTTTGATAAAAGAGCCTAAGTTTTCTGAGCCTAAGTCCTTCTTCGCTTGTGAAACAAGTTGACCCTTGGGAAATAAAAACTATAATAGTATGTTATTCTAAAAGTGGAAAATATAGAATAATAACCTTGAAAATACAGCGTATTTTTATCCTTCTCAATTGAAATTAATGTGTACGTTGAATTGCCCTTAGATAGTTTGAGAACAAGAAAAGAAAAATTAATTTTGACGTTTTCAGACGCAATATACGTTTGACTCTAGACAATTATGTTTATGGAATCTGCATTTAATAAAATAAACTACTATGGCTTAAGCAGAATTTTAAAATGTTATATCCATTACGCAAGGCAAGGCTTTGACGTAAAAAACAAACAAACCTACTACAAATATTTTGTGGTTTCACCAAACCTGATGATGTTTTCCGAATTCAAATTTTGCATCAAACAAAGGACATTTAAGTGTCAATCGAATATAAATGACATACAATATCACGATGTTTTGTACGTATGTGACATTTTGACATTTTTTTAAAATGCGTTATTACTATATTTGAAATGAAATCAGCAATAAACTTCACAGATACTTCTTCAATTACAAATATTTAAAAAAAACAAATTCACTTAGAGTCAACAAGGCTGATATTTAATTTTTTTGGTAAGGGAAGAATTGTAACAACTGTGCGGTTTTCCTGACAATTGGTCCATACTTGAATCGGCGAAAGGTCTGCATGATTAAAGTTAAAAACAAAAGTATTTGCAGGTATCTTTAACTACCGCTTGATATTTACTTCTGCTAGTTGTCTATTAGTCTCCGCGGATATCACAAACACAGTACCCAACACTTTGGTGATAATATTACTTTAGATTTTTGACTGGTGAAGCATACATTTTGATGCTTGATAATTCATCTCTTTCGTAGTCCATGCAAATGATTACAAGTGGTTTGACTTGGCACTACATGTGCTTTACTGTCCTTTAACTGAAAACTAAATAAATCTTGACGATTTTCGAAGCTTTTGGGTTTTTTTTGCAGATGTTTTTCTCTTCTGTAACTAAAAAGTCGTTTGACAATAATCTTTGCTCACATAGAATAAGGATAAAACCGTTCTAATTCAGCATTTATGATGAACTGCGTATACACGTTTCATCAGCTAATTTTGGTGACCACACCCAGTGTTCAACATGTGGTCTGGATATGAATTGTTAATTATTTTTATAAGATACTTCTATAGCCATAAGTCAAATTGGTGTTTTAAAACAAAAATCAAAACAATTGTTATATTTCATTTGCTGTTCGTTATCACTTAATGCCATATATAATTGGAAAACTGTGCAGATATTAGTGTATGATTTTATAAACAATGACGTCGAAGGTTTTAGACATTGTGGCGATTAGATTTTAATTATTCTGCAAGCTACATAAGGTCCCATGGTCCTTTGTATTAATTGTTATTAGTTAAATGCTAGATTGAGAAAAATGTCCTATACTGGTATTGAAAATGGACACTGATCTCATCAAACGATTTCTTTTTCCAAAACAATAATTCATCATGAGTGGAATATATCTATGTCGGCCAGTCATTGAGCAAACTTGATATTAATTTACACAAGGAAAGTCCTGATATAACTGTCATTGGAACTTGTATGGCTTATATGGGTTCCATATAGTGAATCTGTCAACACAAATGCAGAAACATTCTTTTCAATATTGTACAACGAGAGATTATTTATGAAAAAAGATGATTATGCAAAAACATGTTTTTCATCTGAATCATAATCTCAGGTTGGACTTGTCATTAGTTGGCCTTTTGTTGTTTTTGTATTTTTGTCTTTTGTCAGGTGAAATTCGTGGTAGTTTTTTCTTAAACATAAAAAAAATGAAATTGTTGAACTTTTTATAGATTTGACATCGTAGTGTAACTAAAATGGTATTAATATCACACTTGAACATCATGATAAAGTAATTCTGGAACGCACTTTTATTCACGTTCAATATATTATTTCTTTTTTTGCATTTCTGAACGTCGTATTTCATTCGGATTCAGTGGATTTAATTTAATTTCCCTGCCCTGTTGGAACCTTGTTATAATCGTATCCTTAAAACTTCTTCATAACACGCGCTATATTTCCCATTCTTAACTTGCCACCTTCACAATTGGTCCAAGAAGCATCGGAACAAAATGGGAAAAATCACAGTAAAAGTTACATTTTAATATGATTAATTCGTTTGGATTACCACTCGTTCAATTCATTCTAAATGCTTTTTTATTTTACTTAGTGGGATCCAGTCTACATTCGACATCACCTGTTTCAACGCTGACAGACGACACTTGAACACTTGTTTCAAGGAAACTTGAATACTACTAAATTAAATATTAATTTGAATTGTGTTCGTTTATTCATCTATATAAATATTCGCTCGATACAATGCTACAATGCTACAAGTGATGAAATAAATTTAACGATTAATTCAAAACATAGTTTTATAAAACACAAGTCAACTATCTCAAATTATCATTTTTCTATTAGTAGCTTCGTTTAATTAGCCTTTTTTGTATCAAAGGAGACCATTCAACATAAAATTCACAGAAATTGATGAAGTTATTAATTCCCCATTCAAGTACAAAACAAAGAGACTAGGGAGTAATTGTTGATTTCTGCCTCCTTAACGTTCTTAACGATTTTGTTTATTTAGATTGTTTGTCTTGATTTTTGTGCTTTAATAATTGTCATTGTATTTTAACCGGATTTCCAACATTGTTACTTCGAGCACGGCTGACGAGTCAATTAACGAAATGGCCATACCGTGCATCAAATTGATATTGGTATTTTGCGATACATTTATTAACTATGTCGCTGATGAAATCAGCTGATTACAGATATATATCCGTTACAGTTTTCTAGATATTTGCCCAAAATTACAACACAAAGATATAAATAATTGGCGTAATTGAAAAAAAGCTTTGCCTCAATATTGTCTTGACCTATTCCAGCCTGGCCTCATCTTTAGCAGCTTAAATACGTGAAATGAAATTGAACTATACAATAAAATAATAATCAGCAATAGTTCAGAATTATGGATAAATGATAATGTAGGTTATTCAATAGGGTCTAGTTGAATGTATTTTAGATGATTCAACGATTGATTTATAAATTCAATTTTTAATTAATCATTATTATCATTTCATCATTTGGAGATATATAAGAAAGCATCTCACTGAACGGCAATTGTACATCACTAAATTGTCAGAAATATATAATGCTCATGGTTATAAGCGGAGAAACTATTAAACGGTTATACATGTTTAAGTTATTTTTAAATACTGAACCATTTGCTAGGGGCAAACTAATATAAATACAATATTTTGACAATCATTTTATCAGCTGATACATGTCGCTACAACAGACAATAAGCCAAACCATCTTCAAATCCTTTTAGAAATATCGTAAAATGTGAAATTTGAATTAAATATAACTGGAATAACCACGAATACCACGAATACAGTTAATTAATAGACCAAGCCACGAATAGTGCCATTGCTGATCCAACTGTTATCAGGCAAATTTTAAATCAGGCCTCTGAAAAGACCACATCGTAAAAAATACCAGGTTATTAAGCAGACCAAGCCAGGCCATAAGGTAATCAAGGCAAGGCTTATGAGCACAGCCAACATTTTAGAGTATGTCAAAATTACTTAAAGCCTCTTAGTTTTACAGGGAATCAACTGTCGATTTTATTCACTCTGACCTGCATGTATTGCTGGGATAACGATCTATTTGTCTAATAGTTTTCAAGATAATACTCAAAATCAAAAATATATATAAAAGAGTTTGACATTACCATGGGCAGATTATTGATGATAATAAGTCTTCATAGTCGATACTATCATCTCCAGTTATATTGTTTTAACACTAAGTACATATTTATTGAATGTAGTATTCAAATCAATGCACAAAACAGGTTTATCAGGTATTAATCATAAGACCCGTGTAGAATACCCATGTGAGAGGCAAAAAGCGCATAGTCCAAATAGACAATACAAATTTGGAACAAACGAAGGGATAAAACGAAAACAAAAAAATCAAAAGCCTGGACCCACTTACTCCTCTTCTTCCAGAAACCCGTTTTAGAGTTATCTAGTTACCAATCGTGTTTATACTCAGACAGGGGTCAAGTGGCTTATTTCATGGATGTTTAATTTCTGTATTTATTTGTACTGTTTTGATATTTGCAGTTATTGCTATTTGAATTAAGATGAGTTTTTTTACAATAACCGGTCATTCAGCAATGATTTGATCTTCTCGGATTGACATTATCCCGAATTAGAGTTAAAGGATGATTCCACGATTGGTGTTGCGCGCAGGACAGCGATGCTTTCCCTTCCGAAGCACTTGATCCCATTCCTGTTCTGTAAAGGCGTTCGTGGATTCCAAGCCTTTGTTTTTTTTTATCTCATCTTCTAGTTTTTTTAAAGTTGTCCTGTCTTTTTTTCACTTACATGGGTATTTTACACTGGACTTATTAACCCATACAAAGAAAAAGGGGTAGACAAGTGGCGAACTTGTATTGCATCGGACACGACTGTTGTTTTCGTAAAGGACAAGGTTTGTTAGCCGCTTTTTTTGCCCAAGGAATGGGCTGAAAATGAAAAGTGTCTATTATCTATATTACAAACCATTTGTATTGGAAAATGTCTATTAAAGGAAAGTCCAACAGTTTTTAATTTAATTGGCTGCACAACGTTAACGGTCACATGAAATATAGAAATTGGTATCTGTGTAAAAATACTCCGAAATTACTTGATTGTCGATTTTGATATAAATCACACAAAGACATCACAACCAAACTTTGCACAATTTAAGGTCTAACTAAAGTTTACATCATTCCAACATTGTAAGATACAAAATTACCAATGTTAAAAACATATGAAAAATTTAGATATGCTACATGTATATGTACATTTCAAGGAGTAACCTCTCATCAGTAGCATTAAAACCGAAACGAAGGAAGTCAGTGATTTAAATATAGCAAAAGAAACACTCAAAACCAAACAAATCGAAATGGGAAGCCAAATCCGACGGCAGGGACAACTACTAAGTGCATTACTTTTCGAGGCATTTCCGTATTTTCAGT
>JARWCS010362663.1:0-10563 GCA_034783895.1 Geukensia demissa | reverse complement strand
AACTTTTGTAATCAAAATTCATTTTTGATCGGTTTTAAACAAGATTGTTCAGCCTCACAAAATCCTGTTACGATCTATAAACTTGTTGTGCAAATGTGGTTCGAATTTGAAGTTAATACATCATATTGTTATGTTTCATTAAAAAGCTCCACTCTGCATTGTCCAATCAGACAATTTACGAAAGCTCACAATTACATCCGAAAAATCACATCTGGTAAAACGAACTACTCGTGTGCTAGCATACCCACTTTTCTTCCGGTCACGCAATTTCCGGTGCATATGATTTCAAGTGAAGTCATTCAATCGCCACATAAAAAATGTGCGTTTAAACCCATATATACACTTTAGATTGTTCAAATGTTCAAAGTCTCTTAATACAAATTGTCAAGGAGGCCACATCTTTGTTGATATTGCTCTTAACAATTTGAGTTTCTCCTTTAATGAAAATGGCGGTTAAAAATAATTTTTTAGCACATACCAACAAATTTGTTCATAAAAGTATAATAATAACAAGATCTTTGGGGAATCTTCTCTACATTTTCTGATTTAATCTTATAAAATGTATAAATCTTAATAACTTTGTTATGGTTTGTTGTACATGTTCTTTTTGGGGGAATGGTGGCAGTCTTCACAAATTTGAAAGTTTGCTTTACTGGCACAGTTACTGACTATTCCCAGCAAGAAAACTGGTTTGTTATCTATAACCTGACCGTAAAAAATAAAATAACTTGAGAATATTTATTATAAATTTTATTTACATCAATTTAAATTCAAGACCTAGTCAATTTCACTTTGCTTTACATGTACGGTAAAGCCTCCTCGTTTTTAATGGTTTTCGTATCGAAAAGTTTTTGATGGGTGTTTGATATACGTATATCAAAAAGTTTCGATAACCTGAAAAATGGCGGGAGAATGTCAAACCAGAGTCTGCATTTTTATTTTATCATTTTATTTCAACAATAGCTGATTACATGTTTATTGGTTATTTCTTTTAAATTAAATTTAAATATTAAATTTGCATTAATATCGTAGTTCATTGGAGATTTCGGAATGCAATATTTCAGCCTCAGCCGCTTCTCTGTTAGGCCTATACTACTGTAGTAATACCGCTAGACCAGCAAGACAAAGTTGTGTCAAGTTGTCTGCCATCTTGTTGACGATCGTGAAGTGTCATACTTCTGTTCTACCTCTATATTTATATCATTAACGCTCGCTTCGGGAGCGTATTATTCCCCCATGAATGAAAGACTCATTTTAATGATTTCAAATTCTAAATAAAACGCTATAGTGTCCAACATGATTATTATTTAGTTCAATTGAGAACTTCACTTTTGACACTTAAACTGATCTTTAACTGTATACTTTTGATGACTTAAAAGAGCATTTTTACTGCCGTAGAAGCACATTTAAGTAGGGGATAACACTATATGTATTAATATTAACCAGATAGTTATGGATTTGTATTTATCTTCGGATTGATTTATTTTAGTGAACAATGACTATTGAATAGCACCAGTTTTGCTGTTTGACCCTTGACCTCATGTGAGGTTTGTTTTTTCACATTTTGTACCGATCAATGGGATTAAGAACATAACCGATAAAATATTAAAAAAATATCTTCTCGTTATGGTTTAATTTCAGTATAGAATACAGATGTGAGAGATCAAAAGTGCAAAGTCCAAATAGCCAATATAATACGACTGCCACCTTGATTTAACATGTCCTTGTTGTAGTAATTTACGTAACAACAGCAATGGTGTCTTAAAAAATTCTGGAACTTGGAAAATGGTGAACTATCATTTTACAAATCAAATTACTAATTTGAATTATATATTTAAACAAAGGAAAACAAATACGCATGGAATTTGTAAATGCAAATTATTGTACCGATTTCTTAGATTGTCATTTATAAAGATTGCTTTTGTGTATAGATTTTAATAAAACTCTTTTTAAGAGCCAAACCAGAATTATTTTAATCATGTTTTTGTTGAAGTTAATTGACTAGTGATTATCCCAAGAAATGATGAGACTTAGTGTTTTCTTGCACTATGCTGAATATTTGGTGTTTACAAAGAATTTATCTTGAATAGTAATATAGATAAGGCCAGCGAGTTTATAAAGAATTTATTTTCCAGAGGCGTACCCAGACTTTGGGGATACTAGTAGGTAAGAGGATCTGACTTTTGGGAAGGGGACCTACTCGCCTACATGCAAAACAAATGCTAAAATCATTTCTGCATTTTCAAAAAGGTAACCCGACCCCACTTGCCCTCTTGATCCGCCTCTAATTTTACCTGTTAATTTTGGTATCTACGAGTAACAACTATAATTAAAGTGACATTTAATCCAATTCAAGTGATTTTAAGAAAATATTTAAATGGAAGCAAGACCAGATTGATAGCCATTTACATTTAAAACATAGACCATTTGAGATCAATGTAAAGCAAAAAAAAATGTCTTCATCCGTTAATGAGGAATTAGAAAAAAGCGCACAGAAATCTATCAAAAGGCTACATTCTCATATATATGCTTCAGTGTATGTCAGAAACATGTAAAAGTTGATGCAACCGTGGTTAGCCAACACCTTTCAAGTTTGATATTTTTTAGAATGTCAGATTATGTCAAATTCAAATGTTTTCGAGTGTTTTTTGCACTATGGTGTATATTTGGTGTTTACAAAGAATTTATCTTGAATAGTAATGTACCCAGACTTTGGGGATACTAGTAGGTAAGAGGATCTGACTGTTGGGAAGAGGGACCTACTCGCCTACATGCAAAACAAATGCTAAAATCATTTCTGCATTTTCAAATAGGTAGCCCGGTTGATATTTTTTAGAATGTAAGATTATGTCACATTCGAGGTCCGTTTTGCATTATGATGCTGCGATAGGAGAGAATATTTACATAGAATGAACTGTAAAAACGCCACAGTAACAATTTTATAAATATTTCAGTTAATATATCTTATTCATAGGAAATTTCACAAAAAAGTTGTTTATTCGAGAGTTTATTACCGAAACTTGTAGTTCTGAATACACATTAATAGCATTATTGCCACCACAATAGTGCCTATTTTATTAAAGTGATCATACAGTTTTTGATTAGAATGTGAAGCCATTATATATTTATAAATTCTCTTTTGCCTTACAAATGGTTCATATTTGAAGCAGCTCTATGTTATTTCGTAAACTAAAATAATAATTTTTTTGTTTACTTTTCCAATAATAATGTCAATATTTTTTTCCTTTTATTACTTTAAACATATCGCAATTCTACAATAAATCACATTGGGCTTCTGACATATTCGAAAAAATTTACTGTACGATGTGCGCCACGTTCTATCAGCTTGTATATTTAATGGCTATAAATGTGTAACACACGACAGTGAATATGACGTGTATATCAATGAAACACATTTGATCGATGGTGGCCAACGTAATATTTTTTCAGCCAATAAAAACATTTGGGGCTTCCCCCAGAGAAAACTTGAAAAAAGTATAAAAGAAATGAATTTATTTGATTCAACATTAATTCTCTGACCATCGTCGAAGAATGGAACTTCTCTACGTTACTGTTACTTTTGCTCTTTTGTTCATAGTTGAAGGTATGTAGTTTTTGTTTAAAATTCAATATAAAAGATTGGCTCCATGACTGTTAATGGTTTGAATATCCAAATGTTTTGATCAAAAGTGATTTACGTGTACATGACAACAATTAGATCTGCATATAACACTGGTTTTATTACACTTGACTGAAACCACCGGTTTTATGATTAAGTATCAGTGAACATAGTTAGGTTTAAAACCAATATTGAGTTGAAAGTAACAGAAATTATTGTCTAGATGTCCTCTGCTTTAACACAAAAGTTATAATTCTCTGCCAATGACTTAATATCATAAAGTAGGTATTCTTCTTACACAGCAACCTTCCATCTCTCGCTGGACGGTTGCCAGGTTATAAAACGGGAAGTCGGGTCATGGACCATAGTGGGTAACGTGTTTAAAGAAGGCCACACTCCCTGCACGTAGAAGACTCCTTTTTAGGTTTTCAAATAACAAATAAACAAAAAACAAACAAACAAGCAAAAACGAAGGCTTCTGCCGCTACTAAAGACATATTTTTGTCCCTACACATCGCTCTCTTTTTTCCATTGGCAGTCAAACACCGCTTCATTATTGTGTCCAATGTCTACCCTTCACTCATTTTTTAATAAATGTCATAAAAATTCATGAAATATTTGCGCTTGATGTTCAGCAACCAACGATAAATCAACCAATTCGCGCTCATCATCGGAAAAATTTAATCAACAGAAAGTCATACTTTTATTTTGTAACTATAAGCAAATGTTACAACAAAAACACGGCCCTGAAAATTGAAAACCTTTAGTTAAAATCTTGGATAAAATGCCACAAATATATTTAATTTGTTAACACTAGATTTTGTACAGGTTATATAATGTACATTGTTTTACCAGATTGTTTCACTAACATAAATTAATCTTTTCTAGGACGTGTATACAGCCCAAAGAAAACAAAGAAGGATGCTATCATAGTTCCAGACAAAGGAATTCCAATCTGCAATATGCCATGTACTCTACAGTTCATTCCACCGGAATGTAGACAGGAAACCTTCGAATTTCAAAACGGCAGAAGATGCAAAGGATGTGACAGAGACGTATGTATTAACAACTTTCCAGCAAGGGGAGATTTGAACAACCAGTGGCAGGATAACAGTTGGCAAAATGGTGGTTTCTTAGGACAGGATACTGGTTTCCTTGGTCAGAACGTAGGAAGTAGTGGATTCGTAGATCGACGAAGAATTGGCGGTAACAATGGATTCATCGATAATTTCCAAAATGGTATTTTCAATTCACAGCGGGGTCAGATTTCCGGCAATAGATTTGATTCTAACAGACAGTTTGGTAATGGATGGCAATAAGGAGTTTTATTTTGAGATAATTTTGTTAGTTCTTTTAATTATTTATAATGCTTTTTATATTTGATGCATTTTTGTATTATTGTGTCCTAACTATTTTTTTATGAGGAAGTTAATATTATTTGATATCAATTTACTAAAATAAAAAGTCTTATTTTCAATATCTATTGTCTTTTATCAAAAGTCAAATGTTTCAGTTTGTATAGAAAAAGGAAGATGTTGCATAGTTGTAAATGGAAAGGCATCCGATACGTATAAATTACAAGCATCTTAAGGCTGCCGTAAGACCGTAAGATGAGCTCTTAAAGGCTAAAAAAATTTGATGATATTCAAATGTAACATCTATCGGACAAATAAGTAGATAATATAACAGGAGTAAAAGTAAAATTAACGACATCCACTGAACTACAGATTCGCAGCACAGGACAGGCACAAAAATATGCGGCGATGTTTAACATGTTTGTGAAAGCTAAACCCTTCCTTTGCCTGTAAAAATGTAAGAAAATTCTATGTCAAATTTCATATAAAAGACAAAAATCAAAAAATAAATTCTGATCTCCTCCTTTTTAACTTTTTATTTTTTATGAAATTTTACATAACGTTTTAATACATTTCTGTATTTTAACCATTTCCCCATGTTTCAGCAGATGACCAATGTAAACAACTGCCTAAAACCATCTACTTTATGATTTGTAGATTGTTTCTAAATTCCTTCCATCAAAGAACCAAGTGTATATGGTAAATGGTTGGTGAAAATAAATCGACAATGTCTATGATAATATCAATCAAAATAAAACAATGAATCAAGTAGAAAGATAATCCTATCGCCACAACTCCTGGCCTTGAAGGTGTGCATGCAACCTACCTAGTTAAGTTGGATCAAAAAAACCTTCCCATTACCTCGTGACCCAAGGTGAAACATAAGAAAAAATAGCAGTTAAAATCACAAATAAAGAGTTTTATCAAAGTATACAGAAAGTTCCTGACCAATAATAATATTGAATTCAAATCAAGATCGAAGGAGGAAACATCATCCGTTCATTCCCACAGTTTACTGAGCGAAAGGTCAGAAGACTTTTTCGTCTGTTCATTTTCCGTTAACCCTGGTACATTTTTGATGCTGCGATTTTAATTTAGTTATAGAATGGTTGCATACTTATGATATAACATGGAGATCAGCAATAAGATTTTGAAATTTTGATTTATATCAAGGGGTCTTGCCAAGTTGTCCAAAAGGGACAAATGCCTATTTCAGCAATATTATTTGAGCTGCTACATTTTCATTTTTAGCTCACCTGGCTAAAACCCGTGTGAGCTTTTGTCATCTCTTGGCGTCCGTCGTCCGTCCGTCAGTTAATTTTTACATTTTAATTAACTCCTCTCATACCACTGGTCCAAATCTAATCAAACTTGGCAGGAAGTATCTACAAATGGTCCTTATAAAGATTGCTAATTTTATTCCCGATCAGTCAACAAATATGCAGCCGTGGACAATTCATGTTTCTGATTGGCTGAAACATAAAAAATCATTTCATCTGAAACCCATAGGACCAAATAAAACCAAACTGTATAGGTAACATCTATGGAAGGTTCTTTACAAAGTTTGCTCATTTCGTGTCGACCGGACAAAAAACATGGCTGACATGGACGATTATTGTTTCTGATTGGCTGATACATTAAAAATCTAATCTTCCTAAACCGCTTGGCCAAACGGATTAATATTTGATACAGAGCATCTATGGGAAGTTTTTTTTTTTTATAAAATTTCCTCATTTCGTCGCATTCGTACTTAAAGCAGGGCCACCATGAACGATTTGTTTTCGGATTGGCGGATATATTAAAAATCTTCTCCTCCGAAACCGCTAGGCCAAATGGATGAATATTTGATATGGAACATCTATGAAAGGTTATTTATAAATATTCCTCATTTTTTTCCCGATCGGACAAAACACATTGCCGCCATGGCCTATTCTTGCTTATGATTGACTGATATATTAGAAAATCTTCTCCTCTGAAATTGCTTAGGAAAATGACTTAATATTTTATATGGAGTATCTGTGGAAGGTCTTTTGTAGAACTTCTATATTTTTTCCTTATTAGAAACTAAACATAACCACCATATGCATGGAGGATTCTTGTTTCTGATTGGCTGATACATTCAAAATCGTCTCTTCTGAAACCACTCGGTCAAATGGATTAATATTCGATAGGTAGCATGTATGGGAGGTCCTTTATAAGGTTCCTCATTTTGTCCTGGTCGGAAACTAAACATAGCCGCCACTGATGAATCTTGTTTCTGATTGACTGATTCATTAAAAAATCCTGTCCTCTGAAACTTCTTGGCGAAATGTCAGGTGAACGATACAGGCTCAACCTTCTGAGCCTCTAGTTGAAATTTTGTTTGAGGTAGGTTGCATTGCGCCTGTAGATTTACAATATTTATTATTCTACTTAAGGTCTTGTTACGTGAATATCTTAACATAGAAAAAAATGTAGTATGATTGTCCATGAGACAGCCACCCAGAACGTGTAAATTACAAACATCTACAGGTGAGGCCTTCAATAATGGAAATATTTCCATACCCTATGACAAGCTGTAAAAGTCCCAATCAACAAAGTGATGATATTCAAGTGTAACAATATCGGACAGGTCAGTATACAATTAAAAAAATAAACATTTTTGCATAAAAACAACGACATCCATTGAATTACAGGTTCCTGGCTTGGAACAGGCACCTTAATTATGTGACGGTGTTAAACATGTCTGTGAGTACTCAACCCTCCACTAACCTGG
Organism: Geukensia demissa; assembly: GCA_034783895.1. Taxonomy (NCBI): domain Eukaryota; kingdom Metazoa; phylum Mollusca; class Bivalvia; order Mytilida; family Mytilidae; genus Geukensia; species Geukensia demissa. The sequence goes on along the minus strand of JARWCS010362663.1, from coordinate 2,834 downwards.
GTCATTGTTGTGAAATCACGACATAAAACAAACTGCATAGGATTTAGCTTTTGAAGTCGATACATAGCACACAGACAATAACAAATAAAACAAGATGTGTTGACCTCGAAAAAATACTTGCTGTTTCTGACAGCTAGTTAAAAGCCCAAATACAGTTGATGACAAACCTAGTTCTCTTAAGCAAAGACATCAATCAAAACGCGTCCAGTTGGATTTAGTGTAAAAATATCATTACCAGCTTAAGAGAACAAGGTATTATGCAAGTGCCAAATTTAAAATGTTTCGACAGAATATAGGACAAAATACAACGAAATAGCGACTGACGTTAATTTTGATGTAAATTATTGAGCAGATAATCAATGTTGATATCAAAGAAGACAATATTTGAAGACCTTAAAATAGTGTTATAAAGGTAACCTTTATGTATAAGTTTATTCAAGTAACTGACTTGAACTGGCTGAAGTCAAATGGGTTGTAATTTAATTTACACCCTCTGTTTACCATATTTTCATAAAAGTTTTGGTGAGATATTTCGTATATTTCAATCAATTTCTGAACTTGCAACGAAACGTTAAAATTATATCTTTATATTTATGATAAAATTTTGTAAAAGTTTCAACTAGTTTTGGTAACAAAATCCTTGACTTAAAAATTTGCTAGAAATAGAAGGATTACATTTATTAAAATGCATAACCGGGCAAAATGGACAAATGGAAAAAGAAAAGGAGTCAAAAAGATTCTTTGAATGAAGCATACAGGTGATAAATAAGCTTTCGGTATTCTGCTTATGATCAATGGTTAAATACAAGGAGAACAATAGGGTCAAATACCAAATGTAGCAATATGCCTTGAATTTCTTTAACATTTTTTTTAAATTTTATTTTTAATTTTGTTTTTTTATCATGGTTACATATAGCATGTAGAGGTCCTATAACTTTTCAGAATTTGGATTTTGGAACAAAGGCCCGAAAGGTGTTGAACTCCTAATTTTATTTAAGATAGTTTATATACCTACCAATTGCATATTATCGAAGGTCTCAGAGGACAATAATTTAATTCAACATATTGCAATAATGAAAATAAACTTTTGGTGATTGTACTAGCGGTATTGACAGAAGAATATATGATAAGGAGATCGCTGTTGTTCTGACAGCACTTTCACCTTGTTTGTAAAGTAGTAAAGAAATTGCCAGTATTAATGTCAACTAAAGCAAAATTTGAAATTCTGATAAACTTTATCAGATCAGGAAGACATGTTTAAATAAAGTGAAAAATACCTCAAGTCATTTAATTTTCAATTTTAGATAAAAACATTTTACCTGACAATAAAAATAAAAATTAACCAAAGTTGCATTAAATTAAAATGGATTAAATGTATGCAAATATTGGGCAGATAAAAGCTAAATGACGATATGTTCGTTTGTGTGCGTCAATTAGGTAATTAAAATCATTATAATGTTTTTATGTTTTTTTTCGATGTACAGTTAAACGAGATATAATGAAGAAAAGTTGAGCGATAAGATTATTGTTATTAAATATTGCAAAATACTTTTATTTCAGTTTCACTTGGGTAAGAATGAAATTAAATCGCAGCAACAACTGGGAGAAGTCTCTTGTAGACCCAGGGCAAGACTTGCTGATATGAAAATGAAAAGATATGGGGTAAATGTCAGAGCGACTGCACTCAAACCAGAAGACAAATAGAGGAATGTCTCCACAAGGTCTTAAACAAGGGTGGAACACCACTCCTAATGAAAAGCTCTAAATCGCCCCAAACAAAAAATCGTGTATGCGTTAAATAATACTTCTCTTATCTGAACATTATCAAAGATGAACATGGAACAGAACAATAAATACAAGGACAAACATATGACCACATTTCCTGACTTGCGTGAGGCACATGAGACTGTAGACCGAGAACATTACCGTAGCTTTACCATGTTATCACATCACACAAACAATTGAGATATATCATTAAAGGTGCACAAAATAATAGAAAGAGGAAAAATGATATCCCTCAATACGATTCAAGACAGGTTTTATTTGGGGCTTGATCAGTACAGGTACACGTAATAATATGAAAATCAAGTATTATCATGTGCAATGTGTTGTTTGATTGCCGGTGTATTAGCACCAAAAAAAGTCCAGCACCAAAATCGATGCTTATTTAGGAACAGAACAATTTTATCAATTTTCAAAAGTACAAAAAGAGGGAATGGGACGGGATACCTTAGTGCAACGCCTTCTGATTGCTACCGGAAAATGTGATGGGTGTATAGGGAGATATCATTTAGCCTTTTCTAGCAGCAATATGAGTTTTCATTTTTGAAATCTACAAAAGGAGCCTCTTACGAGCAAGAAGATTGGTTTTCTCCAAACTCACTTGTTTTACGGCTAAGACTTCTGTGTTATTACAGTAAAGTATTTCATATTACAGAAAGTATTTTATAATAGGTTTGGTCTCACAAACGTCTCGCAACCAAAGTAAAAATTCTAGTAGAGTGTAACAAGGGTAAAATGTTTTTCACTAATAATATGTTTTGTTGAGAAAAAATGGTCCCGTTGCGATGGTGGTGCACGGTCGGCTATTGTAGTCCACGACCTAATGGCAACAACCCAAAATTTTGTTTCCAAAATTTTGGTGGGAAGAATAACGTTGAATGGTGAAAAAAAAATGTTATTTGATTAAAATTTTGCATCTGTTCCTACCTTTTAACCATAAAAGTTAATTTGGCAGATTGTCCAATTTCGATTTAGTGTCTTCCATATCAGTTATCAGCGGAACCTTGTTGAATTCCAGCACGACACTGTAATGGATTGATTTTTACTTTTGA
>JARWCS010362662.1:0-18474 GCA_034783895.1 Geukensia demissa | reverse complement strand
TATTTAATGAGGCCGGATTGACTTTGGGGCCGGATTTACTGGGGCCGCATTTACTTTGGGGCCGGAAAAACAGTGGGGCCGAACTGTTTTGGGGCCGCATCAACCTGAAATCCAAAATTTGCTCCGTATTACGGGAACACCGCGTTCTAAAAATAGAGTAAAATTTGCGCTTGAGATACACTAACCAGTGTGCTGGCTATTTTTGTTTATATTTTGACAACTATTTTCCAGCCGTGTTGAATACGCCAGCTTCATATCATGGTAAATTCCCATCTTATTATAAACTGATCTGTCAGTCTCAGCTCCCAGTTGTTGTTACATGCCATTGAAGGGCGCGTGATTGGTTTAAGGGGGTTCCCAACACCTCGATTTCCCTTAATGACCTAGAAAATGACCTATGTTCTAAGTGTCATTATTGCTTTAATTCCTTGGTTTTTTAATTTCATTTTTATAATAGTTACAAATATGAACAGCTATATTTCAAAAGAAGAAAAAAATAAAATTATAGTAAATTAATGATTTTTTTGACTTAAAAACTATCATTGACTGCATTTTGGTACACTTTCTAGATCAATGAATTAATCCTTTGAAAAGTAATATATTCCATTCACCCCCCTTTTGTTTAATCAATTTTTTTTTAAATTAAACTGTAACATTCCATAGTTGTATACTTTCTTTATTATCTATGTAATTTTAAAGTTATGATATCGAAAAGCAACCTCTTTGCAACCTGCACCCCAATTTTATATTTCCAGCACCCCCTATCTCTTGAGGCTGCATCTGCCCCTGACCAGGAAATTTTGATCCCCTTTGTGGAAGTTATGCCCCTTGGAACTTAGGAAATACTTCTATGTGACCTTGTCAGCGCAACTCCTCTGTAGCTACTGATCCGATATTCATAAAACTTGATAAGTAGATCATATGTGGTTGTGCATATCACCAGGAAATTATAATCCCCATATGTTTGTGTAAGTTATGAGCCCTTGTGACCCTTTTATTAACAATTAATGATATTGCTACGAGGGACCCAGGTCCAGACACCATTAGGTCTCACTTGTTACCACTATATATGTATATACACATATTTCGGGTATTATATCCATTTAGCGGTATAATACATATAAATGGGCATCTTCCCCAACCTGTTCATTATATGAAAGTCGCTCAGTTTTTCAGCTGCTCACCCCTACCAGATAAAAATGCGAGCTTTTCGTTACTCCTAGAGTGAGTTATTTAAATGGGACCACTTTCTATGCTATATATGCTTATCCAAGGTTGATTTTGGCCATGTTTTTAATGATAATGCTGCTTTGAAGAAGACAACATATTTCTTTTGTTTTTAAGAATACCATTTAATTATCTAATATGCATGCATCTTTCGTATATCAGCTTTGATCTGTAGTAGTCTGCAGTGTCTGTCTATGCTTCAAATGGCCAATCGCCTTATCTGTGGAATCGTAGCTCTTGACCCTTTTTTCCATTTTTTATGTGTAAGTAATTGTGGGTTTTATATATTTCACATTTTGTTTTCAGATGTCTACACCTCAGATGAAGAAAACGAAGACCCCCACCCACGTTATGACAACAGAATTGGTAAGTGTTACTTTTGGTTGTGTCTTCAATATTTTGATTTATTATTGTACTCCAACAAAGTTTGTAGGTAATATAAAGGAATTACTTAGTCTGTCTCTCTGTCTGTCTGTGCAGATTCATGCCTAGAAAATAATTTTTTTCATGTAATCATGTAATCTTGATAGAAAGGAAGTTGAAACATGGTACTCCCATGTGTCTTTTATCATTCAAAATCTTCGAATAAGTTTAAATGATATTGATAAAGCAAAATCTGTCCTTATAAATAGATACAAGTTATTTTGGAGACAAGAGACAAAAGTAAATGGAAAAATACAGCAAGTAAAAATGAGAACATATTGGATATTTAAAAACAATTTTAAAAATGAGATTTATCTTAAATATATAACAAATTCTCAAAATAGAAAATCTCTTACAAGATTTAGGATAAGTGCTCACATGTTGGATATTGAAAGGGGTGGTCACAAAAATGTAGAAGAAGAGAATGAATATGCAAACTATGTTCTGAAAATGTCGTTGAAGATGAAAATCACTTCTTATTAACCTGTCAATTGTATACAAAAGGAAGGAAAATCTTTTTGGAAAACAATTTTGTTATAACTTTCAAAATCTAAATGAATGACCAACAGTTTTTGTGGCTGATATCCTGTGAAGATGGAATTGTCAATGTCTATACAGTGGCTTATGTTATCGTATCAGTGATGTTGTTGTTTAGTACCATAATGCGTGTCACGAAAAGCAATGGCTCATCTAACATGTCTGTCTGTCGGTCAGTGGGCTATCTTAGTGAGTTCATTCACAATTATTCTAGTTATATATTGGTCAGCGGGGGTATCTTAGTGAGTATGCTCACAGAAATTCTGTTTTTAATAATTCCCCCTCTTCCACCAAGAAAAACAATTTTTGTTACTGCTAAGGAACTAATCATTTACTTTTTTGCGACTGGGCATCACCTTATTATTCAAATAGCGTTTATCAGAAGCCTGCTTTTGAACATGAACTTTGTGAAAACTGCATGCTTATGTAAGATTTGAAATTTTGTTATTTCTGATGAAATACTCAATGTTATTTTACCATCTTTTGGTGGTTTTAAATATTCCCCTGCTTAGGAATAGCGGGGGAATCATGTAATACAGTTCGTCCGTATGTACGTACGAAATCTCTTGAGACTGCTGACGATAAAAACTTGAAACTTGGCATCAGGGCAGAGTAGATGGACCACTATCAACTGCACCTCTAAAGGTTCAGTTTCAGCCTTTAGGGGCCAAATTATGAGTGAAAAACGAATTTCGCAATATGTAATAAATGATAAAATCTTTTAAACTATATTAGTTATGATCACAACTTACTCTAGCTAAGCCGACTTGACTGAGGGATAAGGGTTTCAGTTGCTTGCCTTAGGGCAGCACCCTTAGGCAATAAAAAAATGACAAAAACTATTGTCGCAGAACTCCTCCTACATCGTAGATGGTAGAAAGTTGAAATTGAGTGCATTGGTAGTACTCCAAAAGTTGTCTGTGCCATATCTTTTTTTTTATATCTGCCCCTGGGGTTGGGCCACACCCTAATTTTGAAAATTTAAAGAAAATATCTGAGAAACAGTTAGGAACTACATTGTATATATATTCTTACTTGTTATCACCCCCCTAATATGAAAAAATTAAATATCACAAAACAGTACAGATCCCCACCCATAAACCATATATATTCTGATATATAAGTTTAATGGTCACCCCCGGCCGTTGGACCCCCCCCCCCCCAATTTTAAAAAATCTCATAAACAGTTCAGATCCCCACCCCTACACTATATATATTCTTATATATTATATCAAAATTAGAATATTTTGCCCACCCCTGAGAGTTTTTCCCGCCCCCTAATTATGAAAATTTGAATTTATCCACAGAAAAAGCTATAAAATTAAGAGTCATTACCACTGATTATGTGGGGTATGGGGGTATGTGCAATCTTTGCCTTTTTCCATGGAACATATTAAGACCTTTAATGTAATTTTATTATGTTCTGCATCACTTTAACGATCTGCCACCCTGTAAGAGTGACTGTTCACTATTATTTAGATTTACATTTATATATCAATATACACTTAACATGCTAAACTTTCAATTGCTCCAGAATTCTGTACATCAAGTGGGAGAATTCACATACACCCAATAGGTTCAAAATCATGTACTTTATTGGGTATATAGTGAACCTTATGTTAGTCTGTTGTTCTCCGATCTACTACTTGTTGAACAGAAAGTTTCATATATAACATGATATTGACCTCGTAAAAAGTCCATGATTGTTATATTACATATGAGGAGTTTTAAGAAACTAGAAAAATGCCACCTCATGGGGGTTTCCATTAAACAGGATTTTCGATAACCAGTTGAAATATACATGGTTTATTGGATGAGGATCTGTACTGTTTTTGTGATTTATTCATTTTTTTTTAATTAGAGGGGCAGGGCTGACCACCTAAGTTGGCTTATGACAACTAGGATATAAGTATGTTGTGTCAAATTCCTTTTGACATGTATAATTTACAAATAAAATATGTTAAAACTGATAACTAGGAAGAATATACCGGTATATGGGGCTTAGGTAGATTTCTATAGTTTAAAAGATTTTATCATTTCTTACACCCCCGCATACAAAGTTTGTCCGTCCGTCCATCCCCATCTCTAATCGCTACTTCTCTTAAACCGCTTAACCCAATTTAATGAAATTTTCAGGGATTATTCACTATATGATGCCATACCGCATCTCCTATTTTAGATTTCTATCCGAATGATTTTGGGGTTTCCAAGAGCAAAACATGGACTTTGCCATTACAACCTATGGCCGGCCGGGGGGTTGGGGGTATCATTTGGTGAGCATTGCTCACAGTTTTTCTATAGTTTCATATTCATTTATAAATTCATTTATCGCTCATAATTTGGCCCTTCAGGGCTGAATTTGAGTTTTTGGGGGTGCAGTCCCTAGTGGTCCATCTCCTCTTTCCTGATGCCAAGTTTCAAGTGTCTCAGAGATTTTGTTTGCCACTACAGACTTACTAATGTACGGATTCTTTTGCTGTGTGGATTGATTTCAAGGGTGGTACATGTATGTATGTATTTATTTACTTAAAATACATGTAAAGCATGGCTGAATGTACTGAACAGACAGTGCAACTGTATGTTTGAAACATGCATTATTTGTTATTTTCAGGAAGAAAAAAGAGAAGGAGGCAAGGTGTTTTGTTCCATAATGAAACCAAATTGGAGACCATCCAAAACCTACCTAAAGAATGCTGTTCATCAAACTGCATGGAGTTTATTGAGGTCACTACCATTCAGACTTGCAGAGAAGATTTTTATGAGCTGAACCAGAAAGAACAATCTGAGTTTATCAGAGACAGTTTAATGTAAGTTCACTATTACTGAATTTCATGCAAATTGACAAATACAATGTAGTGTTTCTTCTTTCTTGTAATCCCATTTTTACCCTAATTTTACAATTGCCAGTCTGGTTATAGAACAGGAAAAATTCTCACAAAGTACCAGTTACTTAATATTGTAGACTCTTGATATTTGGTTGGCACCCTTGTTCCATATGGTCTGATTTGATTTACTGTCTGTTTGAAGAAATTCAAGCTTTTTCTTTGTTTACAATTTTTTTAAATGCAATGATTCAGTCTTAATACATGTACAATCATGGTAATTGACTAAAAATTGTTCTGGCAATTCTTTCAGAACGGTTTGTTAATCTTGTAAAGAATTTAAGTACTTATCTTTCTAAGAATTAGGCAAAATATATATAAGGTGCAGCACATGAAGAAGAAAAATAGCAGAGAAATGTCCATAAAAGTGTTTGAAATATTTGCATTTTAAAGAAATTAGTAGGTCAAATTTAGTTGAAATGCACTACTGAAAAATGTCTGGATAATTTTCTGGCAAACTTTTTAATATAATAAGTCAAAAAATGTATACCATTCACAGATGCAGTAGGATAAAATGTTGTTTTCTAGATGCACTGAATATAATTAATGAACTGATGTTTTCACATAACAGAAATTAATAATGACAGTTGTTACAAATATATATCTAACAAAAATCTAGAAACCTTGCAGTCAAATATTCTCTGAATTGCTTATATTGCCTGTGTGACATTATAAAAACAAACAACTTAATAATACTGAAATCACATATTGACCTAGCGGAAATATTGTACAGTATATAATTTACCTAGGTAAATATTTTAACAATGGGAAAAAAAAATCAAATTCCAGCTTGAATATGATTGAAAAAGTTAACAAAATTTATAATAAGAAAAGAGTTATTGCATAAATATTGGGGAATATTTGCCCTTGTAAGCTCATGCAATATTTTTATCTGCTGGGACAAATATTCCCCAATATTCATGCAATAACCCTATATAAGTAAGAATGTGTGACAAACACTTTGTAAAAAGTGCAAACATGTAAATATACTGTACATATAATTCATAGTATCTCTGTACCTATGTAATATGCAATCCTTTTGTTGTACTAATTACTAAAATATTAATTAGAAACCCTTAGTTGATTATAAATATTTTGATAAATTATGTATTTTTGTATTTGAAATTGTTGCCAATTTATCTTTTTTCTTCAAAAGTTTGTCACACAAAATCTCTCTCTCAGAAAATCTAGAAAGAACAAATAAAATCTCCCACTTTGAACATCCAAAAGGTTAACCAATATGCAAATGTATATTATGTGCTCAATGAGGTTTGGTACAATACTGTTCTGGTTTAATTGTGTATAACTTCAAATATCTATATATGTTTTCAGTCACAGAGACGCATTCCAAGAAACAAAACAGAAACCCAAATTCTTAATCAGAGGGAAAGAGGTGTGTGATATAGCGTGGAGAATTACCCATGGGATTAAATATAGGAGGTAATTAAGTTTTAAATTAATTGTAAATTATATGTATTGTTATTTAAAAAAAAACTTTATGCTAAGGAACAATCATACAAAGTTTAATTCAAAATTCAGTAGTTTAGACTATAAGATTTTATTTGCTAAAGGCCAGACATAGGTATGCTGTATTAGATTTTTTTTGGTTGGGGGGGTGCGGGTGCTATTAATGTCGGTAAAAGGTTGTGCTTAACTCTGTTATTGCCCTTTAGGCTTTTTAGATGTTTTTTTTTTAATTTTAAAGTTGTAGTTTTTACAAATCTTTAATGGAAGGATATATTTCAAACTTGGTATGATTGTTTTTAGCATAATGTTTTTGAATGTTGATACTTAGAAATTCATTGCTGCCAGTAGAACACGATAGAACATACTGGTCAGACATAAGTATTTTGCTTTTAACTTAACAAACCATTAAGATTGGAAAAACAAAGTGTTAAAGTGTTGAACAATATAAAAAATATCTATTGAATGTATTTGATAAAACTTTGTAAGATTGATCATTAGAATAATGTGCACACATCCAATTCCAATATTTTATCTGTTAAAAACTTGGCTGCCTTAAATGAAAGGATGCATTTATAAAAAAAATACTTGGTAGAATTCATGCCTGCCTTAAAACATTGAATATAACATTAGGGTTAGACAGTTAATTCTCCTTGCAAAGTTGACTAGGTGAGCAATTCATTGAGGCTCTCTACACCAAAAGCAAACAAATCCATGTAAGGAAACATTTTGCAATCAATTAGGCATCATTTTTGTAGAGAAAACCCATTATTATCATATAATATGTTTTACATTTACATTAAAACATTACAGGTATCAGTACATTCGCAAGAAAATACAGATCTCCGGCAACAAATTGAACCTTGATGATGGCAGAAGTGGATTGACCTATGCAACCGAATCCTATTGTAACACGAAAGAATTCATACAGAAGTATGCTAGACACTTTGGTGATGACCAACCAGATGCTTACGAGATCCACCTCCCTTCATGTGTTACGAAGAAGCTTGTTTTCAGTGACTATACCCTGTATTGTATTTCCAATGGGCTGAAGTGTGTCAAGCTGTCCAGGTTCCTTCAGATTTGGAGAACAGAGTTTCCAAATTTAAAAGTCAGAAAGGTATTGTTTAATTAATGAATCTCATGCATGTGGGGAAAATACCATTTTGAATAAGAAATAATCATAGTACAACATCTAATGGAATTTCTGGATTGACTACTTAACCCCTTGCCAACAAAGATTTTGGGTGTATAAATGGGTCCCCTGTCTGACTATATTTCTGTCCACATTCCTTGTACTATGTACATTATTTTTCTAAACTGTTGACAGGATTTAATAAAATAAATTCTTAAACATGGTTTGTAAATGCGTATTCCGCAAGATAATTCATCTCACTTAATTCCAAGGGAGACAATTTAACTGATAATTGATACATAACACAATTTTATTCAGTTTATAATAACCTTGATGAAAAATATGTGAACATTAGTCAAGGTTTTTATGTCCCCACTTTCTTTTTTATTTTTTGGGGAATCTAACAAATTCATATCTGGTTAATGTGTTTTGGTAAAAGCCAATGTCAATGAGGCATCTGGTCTTAAGTTTTACAACTATCTGTCGGTCTGTATGTCCACATAATTTTTGGTTTACTAAAATTAGCAACCACTAATGGGCATGATTTAAATTTATTACATGAATGTAGCTTTTGTAGATGACACATGCCAACTTCCTGTTTGCTGATTATGGGTCATATGTGTGCTAATTGCCACATTTTTTCTGTTCTGCCTTTTGAATCAGTTAATACTAATTTAAGTAATCATGGGGGCCGCGGTGGCCGAGTGGTCTAGGTAGTTGGTCATTTAAATATCTACCTGTACAGATCACTGTAGCCTTTCACCTCTACGGTATGAGTTCGAATCTCGGCTTGGTCGTTTGCAAAAATGACTGGGTGAGTTTGAACAAGCACTGGTATGTGAGAGAGTTTGTCAGTTACTCGCCGCAGGTCGGTGGTTTCCTCCGGGTGTTACCCGGCTTCCTCCACCAGTAAAACTGGCTGTCGCGATATGACTTTAATTGTCAAAAACGACGTTAAACCCCATCAAACAAACAAACAAACAAATAAGTAATCATGTTATTGTACATTTTTGCGTACTTTATATTTTTCAGCATCAAAAGATGACACAGTGTGGAGAGTGTGCTGTTTTCAAGGAAGCTTTTCTTAAAAAACTTACACCTGAGGAGGCAAAGACTTTAGAGCTTAAAAGAAAAGCCCATCTAACTCTGCAAAGGTAATACTTTATTCGAACACTTAATTTATTATTTATATTTTAGGGGTAAACTACTTTAATCACATCCAATTTAAGATCAATTTCCATTAAATTAACGAAGTTTTAATGTCTTACAGATTCATGGAATTGATAAATACCCTCATTGGTGCAGTATATTTCATAAGTTATATTTATTCACATGATACATTGCAATTGATAAGGGAAATTTGTACATGATCTGAGCTCCGTCTGATAGAAATTGACCTTGTGCTCAACTGTTACATTTTTCAGTTAAGGCCATGATAAAAAATATCCTAGATTTTCATCCCCTCCCACCCCTATTTTTTCACCTGCCCCAAAAAATTTAATTTTTATTTTATGCCAAATTTAGACCAATTTCTTTCAAATTAATAGCATTTTTCAAAAAATGTGATAATAAATAAAAAATAAAATCCCCCCAGCCTTATACACGTTTTACATTTGGATATCTAGATGTAATTACCGCTTGTTTGAAGCATGACATCAATATAGACATGCATGCTTTGCATGGAGAAAACTAATGGGCGGGCCACGTACATGTCAACCAAGATTGTGATCTTATTTCCAAGTGTAAAAGAAATGAAATATGATATTTAACTATTTGAGAAACAAATTCCATGTCAGTTTCTCGTGAATACATGATTTCCAGGCTCTCAAAACTTCACATAAAGAATTAACATTCTCGCTTAAGATCAAATGTTAAATTTTAATGTAAACTTTTTCAAGCCTGGAAATCATGTAATTCACAAGAAATTGACGTAGAATCTATACTCTATATAAGGTAAATTTAATATTTTTTTTCATAATTGCCAGAGAAAAGTATTACAAACACAGGAGCAAAGCCTTGGCAAATCCAGAGCATTATGCTTCAGTCATAATAGACAACATGGATCAATCTAAAACCTCTATACCAAGGTTTCCATTTGTATCAAAGGTAATTGTACAATATTTGTAGAACAGATTAAATAGGGTGAACATAACGTTTTTGTTCATTTGTTATCGAAAGTTACATGAACTTCAATACTCAAAATTTAGGTCTCAACTTAAATATTAAATATTTTTATGCCCCCGCCAATAAGGCACAAAGTTTTACCGCCAATCCTTTCCATACAAATTTTCTGTCAGCTAAAACTCAGTAACCATAGAAATAATTTGAAATTTAGTATGTAGCTTTAGCATTATGAGTAGTATCATGTGTGCAACTTTCATGCATGCCACAAATCAACTTCTTGTTAACTGGGTGCAGGGACATCTGTGTCTCATGGACACATTTCTTTTATATTTATGTATTTGGTGGATATTGATGTCTTGTGAAAGTAAAATGTACATGCTAATATGTAAGGCTATATGCTTTTTTTATATCTACATGACAAGGATTACTTGATACAATAAAATATTTGAATACCAGTAATTAAATTTACACTCTTGAAGTTTATTACATATAATAACTATCAATAGCTTAAATGCAATGTTAAGATAAAGTAAATAATTATTTGTGAATTTATATTTTCATTTAATTAATTTGAAAAGTTAGAAATGATTTACAATGAATTGAAGATTGTTAGCATGAGCATTTCTTTTAAATTATATTTTTTGTTTTAGAATGATAGCAAGCTGACCACTGTGCATCACCATGTCACTGGTGTTTTAAGCCACAATTTAAAGAAGACATATGCATACACATAGACAGACCAGTTTCCATCCAATTGCAACATTACACTCAACTGCTTGATTGCTAGCCTTGACGATATAGCAAAGGTATTTCTTATGATATGCTATTTGTAACTTCCAAAAAATGAAAGGGAGCATTGCCCTACAACAATTAAAGACAAATTTAAGTACGAAGTAGGACAACACTTATCAACAATTTCAGAGTACACTCAAATGTCATTTCTTCCAACAACATTTGTATGTAGTATCGGGAAGGTATCTAACATATGTATGACTGCATTAAGCTCTAGAACATCTCTTTCCTTTTGTGTAATTTTTTTATAAAATCTATACTCTACCCCAGCCTCGTTAAATTACCCTTGAAAATGCAGATTTTTGTTTATATGTATTTTTAGTGCAAAGTAAAAACAGGACAGAAGCACAATGAACTGCATTTATGAGTTATTTTTTTAATTTGAACGAAACTTCAGCAACTTTTTGGTAGTCCTCGGAATGTTCCAATGCTATTTCTATGACCATTTTAAGGTTTTTGGAAACAACAAATGAAATGGAATTTTCAATAAAAGTTATTTCCCTTAGACCACATTCTGTAGAACGTGATGTTTGATGTCACAGATGATGATGTCAATTAGTCTCCAAAATGCACTTCCATTCATAACAATGAAGTTAAGGATCAATGGTGAATTCCCAAAGAATGTAGGAAAAACCTGCATTATTCCTGTTTCTTTATGGAAATAAAAGTTAGGTGTTTTTCCTATGCTGTTAGGAAATGGTCTAGATTTAAATTTTATTGACGAAAAAAAAATAAATAAACCACCCTTTTTGGATGGTGATTTTCGTATATTATACGCTATAAATGTTAATTTTTTTTATTGCAGAAGAATGGGGGGGTCTTCCACCAACATTGTACATACAAGCAGACAATGCTGGAAAAGACAACAAGAACAACTTTGTTCTTATGTTTCTGGCAATGCTTGTCAAAGCAGAAATAGTGAAAAAGGTACTTTTATTTGCTTTAATATATGGAAATGTAAATTTATATATCAAGTAGTCATTGACCTTTGTAACAATATTTTTTAAGAATATGGAGTTATTGTTAATGCATTGATAAAAGAATAAGTGTGCATGTGCAGTACCTACTCGCAGTAATCATGCTATATGATATACTGTGAGGGATACTCATTATTAGTACAATACTTGTTATACATGTATAAATTTAATGTTTCATGTTGTGATTAACAAGTGTCAACCTTTTAACTTAAAACAATAAGTGAAAATTAACTTTGATAATGACTTTGGAGGTCATGAATGCTGATGAGTATTTCATAATACATTAAAGTGCTATAAAAATGTATTTACTAGGTAAAAAAGACATTATATGTGCTACTTGGATTTTATTATAAACTGTCTTGGTAAGTCAGGTTCTCATCTTTTTACAGGTCAAGTTTAGCTTCCTGATGGTAGGCCATACTCATGAAGATGTTGACCAGTTTTTTAGCAGAATATCTGTTAAATGTAGTCAACAGGCCGCACTCACATTACCAGACCTGCAAGAAATTATACAAACCGCAACCTATCCAGCACCAGAAACTTCCCATCTAAATGCCATTTTTGATTTCCGTGGGCTTGCAAGTACATCTGATATCTATTTTAAAGACATTATGGATAAGAATATGTTCGTATTTAAGAAGACATCATCATCAAAGGTCACCATGAAATACAAGAACTGGCCACTGGACAGGGAGGAAGCTCGTGTTGAAGATATAACTCAGTTTGTTCCCGACCTAAAGACACCTTCTGTATGGAGCGACCAGCGTGATGACTTCACAACTTTAGTTAGAAAGATGAGGGCCGACCTTCCGAAGTGGCAGACCCCAGGAAGATTTAATTGGTGAAGCAGACAGAACTTGGTGGGCCAATTATCTCGACAGGTTGGAGACGCATCAGAGTGTACCCAACATACCAAGGATCGACCTGTTTTCCAAATTCAAGGTATAACATTTTAATTTATAATTCTAATAAGATACACACATTGTCATATTAAATTAATTTATAAAATTATTATTTACATGATGCCATGCTGCACCTCTTATTCAGAGCTCCAGATAAGCTTTGATGTATTGGGTAATTCACTCACTATTTTTTCTCCCAAATGGGTGATCAATTTTTAATTGCTTTATTAAAATATGTTCACTCTTCAGTTGGCATATTAATTGGGTTATTAACTCTCCAGTTGCTGAAGCTATTGGGTTATTTTCATGGTCATTTAACATGTAAGTATACAATCCAGATAAAACATACAAAAATATCATGTCAACTTTTAAAATTATTGGTTATAAAGTTTATAAAGTATTCAAAATGTTAAAGAGCTTGAACAGTTACTTGTCTTGGTGCATATATTATGGAATTCTGATTTGGGTAGTCCACCCACTTCGATACAGTGCTTTTGGGTGAAAACTCAGGTTGTTGTCAACATATAGGGTATTTGTTAATCAAATAGGGTTTCATAACTCATCAACAGACCAATTAATTGGGCTTTTATTAGTTTTAAATGGGTAATAAACCCAAAACTCAGCTTATCTGGAGCTCTGATTATTTTTTTAATTTTTATCCAAACGATTTTGGGGTTGCCCAGAGCAAAGCATTAACTTTACTCTTAATGGAGGACTCGCTTCCTATCCCCTATTCCTCATTTTTTGTTTACAGAATTTCATGAAATGTTTGGGTATAATTCTTTACATGATACTATATTTTTTATGTTATGGTGTTGTTATGCGTAGGTAACACTTGGGTGCATTTGTTTCTTTTTGCCATATTCTTTCTTTGTTATATTGTACTGCACCTACTATCCTTCTATATGGTCAGACTGAGTATATTTTCAAATTTTATTTTTTATTCTTGTAGGCACCACAAAAGAGGGCTCCATTAGCTGAGAAAGATGCAATGGATGTGATCAACAGGCACTTGGCCAAGTGCTCAGCTGTGACCAGCTTCAAGATCAGCCGGAAACGACGACAGTGAAACGCAGACACAGATAGATAGATAGGACTATTATTTTGATATTGTATTATAATTGATGTTTATATTGTATTGTTATGTGACATGATTTAGAATAGAATTTAACTTGGATTTTTAATTCTCTCTTTTTGATTGACATAGGTTATCTCCCTAAGTTATCCTCTCTTTCCAGTAGGTATAATATACTGGCTTATGTGAAGAAATCTTGTTTTTTTTTCTCAATACTTTTGCACGTCATATGGAAATTTCTCATGTTTTAAAACATATTTTAAAAATTTTTACCAAAGCAAGGACTGGTTATATAAATAAAAAGTGACATTTTCCTTATTTCTGCTATACACGATGGCTATCAAGAAAGAGTACTCTTGCATATGGGAGATAACCTATGTTAACTGAATTAAGGGAATACCCTACTTACAGCAATAAGGAAGGCCTGAATATTAAATTTACCTACTGATATACATTTAGAACTGTTTGATACAAAGGTTTTGTAATCTTTGTAATACAAATGAACATGGTGATGAATTCCATTACTTATTTAAATAATACTCTAGAATGCTGTAATTGATTTATTTATACTTGTATCTGTGCATAACTATGTTTGCATTCAACTTGTATGTAAATATTTGTACTAACATACCCCATTAGGGGTCTTTAGTGAAATAAATTGCCTTACTTAAAATGTCTAACTAATGAAGAGCATGTGCACATGTGTTTTATGGACACATTTCTTTTATCTTGTGTTGAATGTGTGTTTTTTAATGATCAACCCTCCAATTTGAGCATATGGTGACTACACCATATTTTTTGTATATTCTGGTTCATCATTTGTAAATAAATGTTAAGAAACTACCAGGAACTTGAGTCTAACACCTTTTTGTACAAAGTACTTAAATTTTGTGTCATGACAGCTATTTTTGTTTATGTTTTTGTGTAATGGTTAAGAACCGACCATTCATCTTTTTAGGAGTAGGCATGGGGAATAGTTGATTATTTGTCAGGAAAATTAATTTGTTTACAAATAGAGGTGAAAAAAGTATGAAGCTGAATGTTCCAGCAGTATGGTTTAAATATTAGTTTTCTTCTGGCACACATGATAAAAAAATATTCTGAAAAAAACAGTCCCCCTAACAAATCAATGGTAGGTGCCTTATGTTTTAATTATGTATGTGCACTAAAAGTGATGATAAAGTTTATGTGAAATTGAATTACATGCTATTATGTTATAATTGCTGCATAATAAACATAAAAGTTTATATTTAGTTTGTGTTTCATTTTTCATCTGGGATTTAAAGTCAAATTTCCTCTCGGAAAAGAAATTAGATTTGTATGCTGTTTTATCACCATCGTATAAGTACCTTCACAATATCAACATGGGAGATATACCATGGAGACTACCAACCATCATACAAAACACAAATTTAACACATCTACATGTCACATAATGTCATTCAATAATACCACAAAGTAAGCTGTAAATGGCCCTGAACTAATAAATGTGAAATTATTGAGAGTATTAGTTTGTATGAAAATTTAATATGCAGCGTCAGCAGTTAAATTTTTGGTGTGTGACTTCTTAGATTACCTATGTGCAGGAGGACCCTGTAACCATAGACACATTACTTTAATGTCTGTTATAGTCCTGGATTTATTTTAAGTTAAATTCTACACCTCTACCACAAAGCATTAATATAAATATAAACTCCCTTCTGATTTGCACAAAATTTTATTCAACATTACCGACGAAAAATGATTAATTGACTGATTGATGTGGTTTAACGTCGTTTTTGACGATTAAAGCCATATCACGACGGCCAGTTTTACTGGTGGAGGAAGCTGGGTAACACCCGGAGGAAACCACCGACCTGCGGCGAACTCTCTCACATACCAGTCACCCAGTCATTTTTGTGAACGACTGAGCCAAGATTCGAACTCACACAGTAGAGATGAAAGGCTACAGTGATCTGTACAAATATTTAATTAACCAACTACCTTGACCGCTCGACCACCGCCCCCCCCCCCCGACAAATGAATGTTCAAAATATACAACAGATTGCACTACAAGTCGTTCAGCACCATTTCAGCCTTTTATATTAAGATTGTATTTGTAAAGTAGGCGCTTAACGCTAAAATTAGACAATAATTCTTTTACTTCAATATTAAATTAACAAATAAATACATTGAAAGAAGAAGAATGCATTATTAAATTGCTATATATTATATTTAGAAACTTTGTAATTATGTAAAAATCCCATGGGAGAAAAAAAATCCCATGGGACAAAATAAATCCCATGGGAGAAAAAAAATCCCATGGGACAAAAAAAAATCCCATGGGACAAAAAAAATCCCATGGGAGAAAAAAAATCCCATGGGACAAAATAAATCCCATGGGACAAGGATTTATCCCATGGGATTTTTAAAAAATCCCATGGGATTATGTGAAATCCCATGGGATTATGGAAAATCCCATGGGATAAAAAAATCCCATGGTTTTTAAATTCAAATTAAAAAAATATTATAAGAGATATCGAAAAAACAACTGCAGTTTTGGAAGTCCCATGCGATTCCGAATCCATCGAGCATTCACACGACCCGATCGGTTGCGAAAAAGGTGGGACCCGATTTGCAAATCAGTGTTTTGCAAATTTAAATTGCTCTGTGTTGTCACATGAAATTAATAGAATAGAATGAAAAATTTGTTTAACAGTACAATATAAAAACATATTTGTTTTAATGCATATCAATACCACATTAGATATTTTTATATTTATACCTAACAATACGCTCTGATTATGAATATTTATAACCCTAATAAGGCTTTTTAGTCATGTTTAAATTTACTACTGGTTTTGTGGCTAATACATAACCAGACTCACAGTTAAGATTTAATGTGATATTAATAAAAAGTCACACGTTTCCTAATAAAAATCACGTTGAGGATTAACTATCGTTATTCTATTTGCAAATACAATAAAGACGTTTGATATAGTGATATTTTTAATTCTTTTTCGTAAGGGGGGATATTAATTTTCACGGGAAACATAAAACAATATACTTTCATAAGGTAAATCCCGTCAACAGACTTTGTTAACGGTCGTTATTTTGTGTGGCCGGCTCGTCAACTGACATTTCATGAATCTATAAATATCTTTTAAAAGAAACTATAGTACACCAAACAAATTTTGCCACAACTAAAGTGAATCCGTAGCAAAAGTTTTACAATAAAATATATCATATTATATCGTTGGAATTCTAATTTTTTACCGCAGCTGAAGCTGTAGTTGAAAATTCTTTGTAACTTGAAATAAAAAATTTCCCCATAGGGTCTAATGTTAATTTTTTCGACTATGTAAATTTGCTTTATTTTATGGGTGCAATCAACCAATGGTCTCGGGTCTCGCGGACCGTGTTAAACCCCTTGTATATTTAGGACTTTCTGTTGATTTTTTGGATCGTCGGTTCAAAGGACAGATTCCGCGAGACTCTTTTGAATGGAGGCAACGTCAAGACATTGTCCGTTGACAAAGAGGAGTGTACGGGTCCGCAAACAACAAATCTGAGTATAAAAGATCAACACATTACTTAAAAATGAATATAATAAAATCATCGCAGCAATCAACATAGAAAAACCGAAAGGCTACCCCTTTGCAAAAGAAATACCGAAAGAAATAAAACCAACAATTCTGCTTTTTTAAGATATTCCAAGGATTAACGCAAGACTCTCCTTTAGTTTCCTATTATTGTACATAAGGCGGCTGATTGGACAACGAATAACCTTAAATTCCAATTAGTCATGAGAACCGAAGCAAAACAATATTTTCCCTCTAAACTATACGTTTGAAACATCTGAAAATATTAATATTTTCGTTTAAAAAATGTACAAAAAATCACCGATTTTAATTTGATGGAATGCATGGTCATTTGGTTGTTTTACAACTCGTCAACAGTTTTTGAAATCACGAGGCTGGGAATCCAGTTAAAACGAATAACAATATTTTGGCACAGTATCATTTCTGGCGTCCGTTAGTTCGAGCGGGATGTATAAATACTCGAACTCCCCTTCTCGAAGGTTGTGCCGGGGAAAGAATAGGCACTAGGTATCTCCGTCCTTGAGGCACTAGTCCTCTAAAAGGGGCGTCCCTGATTGTGGGGGATGTATAAATTCGCAATCCGTCCAGAGGGAGACGTTAAATACGCCCCGTGTTTAGGAAATGCCACGCCCTAAGCACGCTAAAGACCCCTTGTAACACCTCTTTTTTGAGTGGTCCGTAGGCGGCCAGTTACAAGGATAAATTTTCCGCCCCTATCCAACCCACAATTTTTACAGTGGCAGTTTAAAAGTCCCTCCCTTACCGGTTCCTTTGTTACAGTCTACATATTGATGTATTGTTTGCTGACTTGTTTCCGTCCTGAATATGCATGGAATATTTGCCACTGGATGTTAAACAACAATCAATCAATCAATCTGTAAAGTTCCCAATGGACAAATCTACCAATTGCAACAAGATTTTCTTCTTCAAAGTGGTTAAACCAATAAATTTATCCCATATTTGGTTTATTTAATGACATCAAGGTAAACATATTTAATAATCTTTTGCTTCTAAACCCTTAAGATAAAAGTTTCAAAGCCTTATGACTGCCAAAAACTGTCTTTCACTGATTATTTTTTCTAGAATTTATGGACTTAATTTTGTTTGACAACAAACATTTTTTATTGGGGTAGGAGGTCTGGGATTGTCATTGTGTTTAAAATTTCTTGTAAGAATCTTCCTCACTAAAAATATTGTTTTCTTATAAAAAGTAAAGCAATATATTTTTTCCATTCTTGTCAAAAAGAAATATTTATATTAGTACGTGGGCTAAGATAGCCCCCCGTGCACCCCCCACATCTCTATGGGACCAACTTTTTTTTGTCGCCTAAAGCATCCCATTGATAAAAAATCAT